>JAPDSC010018504.1:0-10786 GCA_026290005.1 Latrodectus geometricus
TGAAGAAATTTTAAGTGTTCCTAGTATCAACAATTTTCTACATCTTATTTGTGTAAATTCGCATTTTTAGTATTAATCAACATAAAAACGAGAAAAAGGTCGAGACTGTTAAACGTAAAGCAACGAGTTTGTAGTTTTGAGAAAGACAATCATTTTTACGACGAAATATAAATGAAATTATCCCAAAACATCAAGCTCAAATTTTTTAATAAAAGTATCCTTGTAATTGCATTGTAATTAATCCTTTAATAAATTTACTGTTGTTTTTGTAGTACATATATTACTTTATTTTATATTCAAAATTATTATCATAAACTATTTTATACAGTGTGCATTATAGGTAAGTAATCAACTTCTAAACATATCTTTTTCTTTGTGTGCTGCCAATTTTTGAAATCGTTATAAAAATGGGCCGCGACAAAAAATGGTTGAGTATCTCAGGTCTACGGCAGCCCAGAGTAACAATAAAAAAGTTATTCACAACCCAGGTTTCTTTCAACGATTTCCCTTTTTCTACCCTCTAAGAAATATGGCAGACATTGATAGGGGTGCTCTAGAAGACTTCCATTCCCCTCCATCAAGATCTGTCACAATCGAGAGGCGTCTGTTACGCGTCATCCTATGGCATACAATGAGGGCTAAAACTTTCGAACAGAGGAATGTTTTTCTTTTTTGGCAAAGAAAAATGCTGATTCTCCTCCATTCAAGCGCATTTTTGAAGTATTTGAAATCAAGTATTCGATATCAATATTAGAAGTTGGGAATTTCACTTTAACAGAAAATTAATAACTCATGCTGTTTTGATGCTAAAATTACAAAGGCGGGAAAAAATATTATTTGTTAAATTTAAACATGCAAATTTGTTAACTTTTTAAATGTGTCCCTTAATATTTATATATATATATATATATTAGGTTGGGGAAAAAGTAATCCATTATTTTTTCGGTAGACGTCTGTAGTGATCGATATCTAGTGAGGTATCTATCAAACAATTTCAGATTTATGCTCGTTGGAAAGGTGAGATTTGACACTAAAATATCCTCTTGCGGTTTTTTGTTTGATTAATTCAGTTACGAGCACAAGGTTTTAAAAATGGAAGACAACAAACAGAAAATTTGATACATTTTCGTTTTTCTCTTGTAACGGCGACAAAGATAGCCGGGTGGCTAAAATTGTGAAAGGTGTTTATCGTCCTATATAAGACTGTAACAACCAGTTACGTACAATTTTTGTTTCGTCGACTCCGTTCGGGTATTTTTGATGTTAGAGATGCACCTCGCATGTGGATACAGCATCGTCGAAAATGTCTATAAAATATCATAAATGATCGAAGTGAACCGCATGTCAGCAGTCGTAACGCGCAAGACCTAAAAATCTACATGAAAGCTGTTTTAACATTTTTACAAAGCGAATCTGAAAGAAGTTACAAAAGTTCACGTAAAAATAATGGATTTCTTTTTCCCCAAACTAATATATATATATGTGTGTGTGTGTGTGTGTACACGCCAAGACTTACAGTTTAAAGTGAATTCTCAATCATTGCAAACCTTTGATCTCGAGGTGGGAATCTAAGAAACGAATTGTTTGATTGAAGCCCAGTGTTAACGATTCCGTTGCCAGCACATTCTTAAAGTAGGAATCGAATCCACAAGCTGTTGTTGCACCAACATAGTTACGAGATTTGGGCTCTACCAATTAGGTGAAAGTAACCGGGTTGTCTTCATAATTTAAAAACAGAGAGAAAGCACAAGGATCCTTAATACTTGGTCTGTCGACCCAAGAGGTATTATTTCACTTGAAGCATATTGTGACCACGACCTATCTAATGTGTTCCAGCCGGCTTCAATGACGATGGATCTTCGTTTAAGTCCGGAAATCGATTCCCGGACTTAAGTGAAGATCGATTTTAGGGATTGGAGTTTGATTCCGGGATTCGAACGATGCAATTAATCAACCAGACCACTGCGTCCCTACCTGTTGAATTGCAGCCAGATCGTTACCATTCCATTGTTAGTTCAGCTAAGCAGTGAGTTACATAATTGGAAAGCAAAACTTTGTAGGAATATACTTATTATCACTAAATAAAATAAGTCTTACAGGTAAAATTAAAACAAAATTCTTTAGGCTTTACCACTTTTCTTTGTAAGCAAGAGTTAATTTGATGAAGTTGCACAAAATCAAAATGGATTTCAAAACACTAGTAAACCTTACCTAATATGGAAATCGAAAAGATGGGCTATTGAGATGAAAATGAACTTTTTAAACCTAAAATCATCCTAAGATGGGGAATCGAACTTTTTAAACTAAATTTTTTTTTTTTTTTGTGTAAAGTCGATTTTCGCCAAGTTTTGAAGCACCTTTTTGATGATAGTAATTCAAGGCGATTATCATTCCCAGCAAACATAAACAAACAGCAAAGAATTCTTTAGATAGAAATAAACTGAATTTACGAAAACGTATTTCGAAAAAACGATTCAAGGAATATTTTTTCACAGATGGATAGAACTAGAACAGGGGGGTGGAAGTCGTCCATTTGTTCCATACATGCCAAGAGAACAAAGGAACTCGAGGAACAAAGAATGTAAACAGGGTGGACCACTGAATGGTAAGGAGATACATTTCCTCCTTCCCCACCTCCGACAGCCTTTCTGACCTTAGAATTGTGTGAACTTCGTTTTTCTTTATTTTCGTTTGCAGTGCAGTCGGAGGAAAAGTGCAAACGATTGTTTTCTTGTGAGCTCAAAATTGCTCAACCTGCAGTGGATTGCGATCGTTTGGAATAGTTATACAGAAAAAAGAATATCATAACTCGTTATGTTCACGTGTGCGTTTATTCGTGACAGAGAATAGAAATAAAAAAAATCGAAATAGTTTTTTTAGAGTTACAGAAAAAAATAAAATAAAAACTTATAAGAACATATTTTACTGTCAGGAAAAATTTCCCCATGTATTCACTCACTCAGTTTCAATTTCGGCGCACAAAAAATTCCTGAGTTTAACTGTGACCGTTTATTAAACATATTAATGACATATAAACGCAAATATTATTTACGGTTAACTAATTATTCTATCCAACGTTTTCATTTCAATCAGCAAAATGAAAGAAAAAAATATCCTAATAAAATCGATAAATGAAGAGGATAAAATTCTGTATAAAAAATTAACCATCATTAATTATACATTTATGATAATTTATTTAATTTTAGTGTATATATATATCAATATTAATTACCTAGTTAATGAGTATATAATACAAACGAAAGTTAGATACATTAATTGAAAAACACTAAATCTTGCAGCACGCTTTTTAAAATATTTCAATAAAGTGTGATGACTCAGATTTAAAAAAAAAAAAAAAAAAAAAAAAAACATTAATTTGGTGCAGCTGATATAAAGATTTTTAGTGGATGTTCTATAAATATGAAAGTGCACTCTCGAAGTTTTTTTTTTTTTTTTTTTTTTTTTAACATTTTTGATAACAATATACAAAATTTCCCTGTTTACAGCTTTTAAAAATATTTTTGTAAAATTGCATTTTCATGAAAATAAAATACTACGATTTTCATTTTAGTTTATATAGGTAAATACACACGTATTATATAAAATTACAAATTGATTCAAACTTTTCCCTGCAGAAATCAGGGGAAAAAAAAAAAAAAAAAAAAAAAAGAGAGAAGCGAAGAGGGGGTGACAAAATAAACGGAAATCTTACAATATTTTAATATGACAAAGAGACTTTTTTGTAATTTTTATTGACAAGGGAAAATTTGATTAGGTTTATTTAGCATTCAACAGTCATTTTTTTTTTTTTTTTTTTTACACGAGGGCTAATTAGACCGAAACCTACGGTTTAAAGTGGGTTCCGAATAACTACAAACATACAAACCCAAACTGGGATTATAACCCACGAACTGTCGAACCAGAGGAAAGAAAGCTAACCATTCGGCAATCAGCTCGGCTGACAAGGAAGGGTGGTAAAAAGATATCCAAATATGTGATTATTAGTTGCTTGAACGACCCCAAAATATTCATAAATATTAAATAAATAAAAAAAGTAAGTGAAGATAACAAAATAAAAAATAACTAAAAAGCAAATGAGTACTTGAAATGCATATCATATATATATATATATATATATATATATATATATATACAATGGGCTACTTAGTGCAAACAAGAGCGAATTCAACATAATTTTATAGTTTACACAGAATATACCAGATCACTATAAATAACCTGGTTTATTACTGGCCCAACGATTATTTTTTTGCACAGGATAACTAATCAAACCGAGAATTTCGGGAAAACCGAGAATTCATTTTAAAATAGATTCCGTTTAATCATAAAAATCTACACTTGAGATGGTTAGTTAGTTAGTTGGTACGGTTTTATGGCGCAAGGTCCAAATAGGACAAGTTGCGCCAAGAAATTAAATTTTAAAGAAATATTTTACTAATAAAACCCAGACTCAACATTAAAAGAGATTAAAATACAAAAATAAATGTATATATTTTTTAAAATTTAAATTCAATAAAATGAAAGTAAAAATAAGACTTATAAAATCAAAGTCATAAAGCTTAAATGAAATTAAGAAAAGCAATCGCCTTTAAAAATGCGAAAAGGTTTCTGTGGGGTGGCTGCCCCTCTAAATCACAGAGGTAAAATGTCAGTATGAAAAAAAGTACAACGGTAAACGTTAAAATCAGGACATGAGATTAAAATATGAAATACAGTGTATGGTTCATCACACTTTTCAAACCATGGATTCAATTCGTTTAGGAACAAATGTCTGTGTGTGAAACGTGTGTGTCCGATACGAAGGCGAGTTACACTTGAGATGGGAAACGCACTCGAAAACAGTTTAACCAAAGTGTAAAGCGCGAAGCATTAGACTTCCCAAGATGAGAATCGAATCCACAACTATTGAAGTGAAAGCCAACTAATTGCGTGTACGGTACGCTTTCTAAATCTCGTAGTAATACAATAAGTAAAATGTAGCCAATAAACTAATAAAATTTATTGATTAAAGAAAAAAAAAAGCAGCAATGAAGGAAATTAAATTAAGGCTAGACTTCCAGAAAATAAATTGCGATTGTAAAAGTAGGAAATTTGGGACACTTTTCATAGCCATAACATTATGCAATGATATTGGAGAGCAGCGAAACACGACACCGACCCGAATAGATCCGACCCTCGACCCGAGCGGCACAGATCTTGAGTGGTAGCACCTACTCGGATGACGTCAACGGTGAGTGCCGGCGTTTATCACTGCTATCCACTCTTTTCCTGGTGTCGTCTTACCTGCCGATTTCTAAGAAATCTGACACAACAGAACAAAGGGAAGATACACAAGAACAGAACAATAAAAACCTGAAGAACTTAATGAACAGGGAAAGTAAGAGAAGAGTTTATTTATACAACTATTTTAAACAATGTGTAAGCGAAAATTATTTTTATCACTTGTATTTTTTTCTTTTAAAAAATGGTGTGTAAAATTTAATTACTGCTATAAGAATATTCGAAAGTTTTTAAAAATCTTACGTCAATTTCAAATATTTTAAAGTATAAAATAAAAAAAAAGCAGATTATAAATGTTTTAACGTAAGCACACAGCACTATGATATAAATAAAAGAAAAACATTCACGCAATAATGATTAAAATTTGTAATGAATACTAATGAAAATTTAACTCAATTTCATAATAGGTTAAATATGTCACATTTTTTTCCCTAAAAAAATAATTATACTTAAAATTAGTTATTTTTATTTATTACAGCTATATATATATATATATATATATATATATATATATATATATATATATATATATATATATATATATATATATATATATATATATATATATATATATATAAAGGAACAACTATCAATTTTTTTTATTTGCATACTCTGAAACATTAAGATTTTTATCAACTCCAATTTCTATATTTTCTTGGTGCCACCAGAAAAAAAATTTGTGAAAATATCTTATTTAAAACTAACTAAAATATCAACAAGTTTTTTTTTTTTTCAACGTTTATGGTTTATTAAACCAACAGTCGTTAACTTTTCATCCATTCAAATAATACTCACTAAAAATATTAAGAATTTTAAAAGAATTGTCAAACATTTTGACCAAAAGCTTTTCTTTTTTCAAACTTTTTCATTTATATATTTCTTTATTTTTTACTTTGGCAGATAATTTGCTGACAAAGCTTTATCTATATTAAACTGTAAACACAATCAGGTTAACATAATCGTTATCACAATTCCATTTTTCAAGGTGCGTACGAAGAATTCAAATTATTAAGGTTTAAATGAGTCTTCAAGAATAAAAAATCAGAACAGGAAAAGATTCTCTAGTTTTGTAAATGTACACACATTTAAATTTAGTTATAACATCACTTAATGGTAATGACAAATAAAGACGACTGAAAACACTGAACGTGGTTGATAAAAACGCGTTTATATATATATATATATATATATATATATATATATATATATATATATGTGTGTGTGTGTGTGTGTGTGTGAATGTTATTGCTTCAAGCAAATTTCTTCAGAAAGAATTAAGAATCGCATGCATCAAAGGCATATTTTTTTATACATATTTTGTTATCTATTAGTTAACAGGGCTTCACGTGACTTGTTTTTTAAAATCGAATATTCCAACCTAATTACTCGTCAAAATGAATGTTTCAAAAAGTCAAAATTGTTTATCAAATATCTTTATAAAGCTTTATATGATTTTTCCTCGGTGAAAAATTGACATTCCTTTAAAATTGTCAATTATTCAATGATTAGTTTCACAGTGGAAATTATTGCGATTCAATTATTCAGCCATTTAGTGCCATTCAATCAATTTTTCGCCTATGACCAGCCATATCTGCAAGCTTTAAATCGGGCGAGCGTTTTGGCGAACAAAATCTGAATTTGACAAATGAAAGATGGCATCAATTATGTTCTTTGTGCCAAACCGTGGGATCTAATGGCGTCATAGCAAATCATACGGGTATTTGAAATAAATAAAAATATTCTTTCACTTTTAAAATAACTAATTCAGAAAAAAAATTAATATAATAAAACCATTCAGGAATGTTTCAACGAATTGGTTCCAGTGTCATTGATGTTCAGATACAAATTGAAAATTAAAAAAAAAAAATAAAAATAAATAAAAAAAAAATAAATAAAAATTTAGATATGCAGACACCGACATTGTATACAAATATCTTAAGTGTGCGTTGTATTATTTTAAATCATTCAAATCTCTAATTTTACATTTGAAATGCAGCTTGCCATCCACTATTTTATGTTTACAAATTCTAAATTTCTTCTATATACTTTCAAAGAGTAGAATTCCTAGTTTAAAATTATTTGATGATGCATATATAGGAAGTCCATAAAACATCCAATAAAACGAAGTCGAAGGCCGCCAACTCACTGAATCGTAACTTTAAGTGTGAATCTCTTAAAAAAATAAAGAAAAAAAAGAATTTAAAAGAACCAGGTAGCTTTGAATCGTCATGACACGAGAGCCACGAAAAAATGCGAAATTCTATTTTAGAACGCTCCGGTAACCAAGCTTCTTACTAATATAGTGCGATTGCGTGCTTTTTTCAGAACGACTGAAAATTGTTCTATGGTTATTATTTTTTTCGACAATTCACGAATACTTTGTTACATATTCAAAAATTGTATTTCTTTCTTTTTTTCCATGAGCAGACGTGATGCCGAGTAAATGTGGCGTGAAGAATCGAACATTTTATTATAGCGTGACAAATGCAGCACGAAGTTGCTGTTTGTAAACAAGGCTGAAGAATGCCATACAGTGTAATTACGGAGCACGTATTTCCTTATAGCTCAGTGGTTCGCTACATAATCTGCAATTTCTTATGATCCACCATACTAGGGTTCCAGAAACATTCTACAAAACAAAAAATTGGAAAAAAGCACTTAAAATTTAGTCAACTTCTTACACAAGATGGCTGATATATTCACCAGAACAAAGCTTAAATTGGATTGAAGAATCCAAAAACGAAACACGTTTAGTTTGGTAGTCAAGTCACTTTATCATCACAAGAAATAATTCGACCATTACAGATACAGTTTAAATTGGATTCCGTATTGCTACAATCATGAGGCAGAAGTTTGAATTGACGGCTCGAACTGTCAAATTGAAGGCCTGAGTACTAACGATTCACCTGTCAGAGGTTTGCTTGAACTGCCCAATTGAAGGCCAGAGCACTATGATACTTCGGCACGACCGAGATGGGAGATAGATCTAAGATCTGAAGGTCAAAGATTTCGCCCTTTAAATTTCATTCAGACATATAAATATAAAAAGGAAAGAAATACCATCAAAACGCAACAAAGCAAAAAATTTACTATTATTCTAGAACATGACTGACTTTCTAGTCAGTCATATTCTTTCTAGGTCTGGAGGCTGGTTGGTATTGGCATCGTTCTTATTATCGGAAGGCACCGAGTTCGAATGTCCACCGAAGAATCGTCGTGTTCACTAACAGCGTCTGGGGCACGTTAAGTTAGTCATCATCGTAATGTCTTCCAAGTGAAAAATAGCTCTAGTGATGGCAGATCAAGTATTTGAGGCTTTCTGCTTCTAAATTACATAGTCTACCACCCAGCTGCTGGCAACCTAACTGGTAGAAACCAACCCTGGGCTAAGTACTGGGAAGTGTGCTCGTGCAACAATAATTAGTGGGCTGTAATTCAAAGTGCAAATATGAAGCACAGCTTTCAGAGTAAATTTGAAGAGATAAAAATGTTTGTTATTTAGTCGTAATATTTTTTTTTGTTTCTAATAGCGGGCATCCTTGAGCAAGTATAGTACATTAGCCTATAAGCCGCAACAAGGCCGGAAACTGCTACTCATTTTATCGTTACCCGGTGGGCACCTGTGAACCAAGTCACGGAGGTACGCGTAGCATCACCCACGCCACACCACCACAAACCCGTTTATAGGGCGGGTCACATTCATCCATCATCTGAGGAAAGGACAAGAAACACACAAAGAGAAAGTACATCCATGCCCGAACCGGAATTCGAACCCAGGTCCTTCCCCTCCGTAATCAGTTACGCTAACCACTAGACAGGTTGGGCGGCATTTAGTCGTTATATACAGTTACACACTATAATTTATTCTCGTATACAAATCAGCAAAAAACAAAGAATGAGAATTCTCAATTACAAAGTTTAGCTAGAAAATTCTCAATTACAAAGTTATTAAATATAAAAGTCAAATTTTTTCACCTGCCTTTCAATGTAGTTTTCATCGTTTACGTATATAAGCGTAAACACGTAAATAACACGGTGGGGATTTAAAAAGGATGGATCTGATCCCTTGAATATTTTACGTGTATTCTTCACCATAATGAATTATTCGTGAAAATGAAAATTTAAAATAAAAAGGGGGGATGCACTTTGCTATTAGCAAAGCGAGAAAAGTTCTAGGAGCGGCGCATTTTACTTCGTCTAAAATTAATTACATTGCAGCATAAACAATTTTACAAGCGTTTTAAACCATTACAAGAATATTAACTGCATGGTTTAAATTAATTACAAACATCGTTTGCGAAAGGAACGATCTAGAGCCCGACATTTTTTTATATACATTCTATTGCATTTCGTTCAGGCATTCTCAACTCAGCCCTAGAAAGACATTTCGGGAAAAGTGAGGATTTATTCATATAGATTATATATCTGTGCAGACGAGCTCTATATTATACCTTTAAGATAAACAGTTTGGAATAAGCGTCTACTACCAAGCACTCGTAATTTTGAACCACTGTCAGGGGTCGAAGTAACATTTGAGCAGCCACTCTACTCTCTACATCCATGCAACAAAAACAGTAGGATTTCAAGCAGACGCGCCCCCAATTCAAGGAGCTCTAGCAATTCAGCGAAGGAGATCGTGGTCAACCTCCCTATCAGTTACCACGGCAAATGGGACTTCACTTTGTTGATCTTACAGAAAGTGGAGAAGTTTAGAGCAGATGAAGCTCAAATTAAGACATAAATTAGAAAATTTAAATTTTTTTTTATCATATTTTATTGTAAGTAGGATATAGAGTATTTTTTATAGACCATTATTTTTTTTATTATGAGCCTTAAGTATAAACCTATTAATTTTATAGGGATTCCGAAATACAACATTTAGTGCCTTTCCCTAGTCAATAAAACAATCCCTTTAATAGAGAATAATAAACATGAAAATTTATTAGCAACCTACGATATTTCTTACATAGACTAGTCTTCCTTTGACGGAGGGATTGGCAGATAATGCTTAGCTCTGAAAAAACAACAATTATAAAAGAAAACAAAAAAAAGATTTCTACATTGTATAAGCGTATCTCAATATATTCACCTAAAACAACAGATATTTCTGAGAAGATGTCACACAAAAGATACAGACTCCAATAAGTCCCGAGATGAGATCGAAAACGAATCATAATAGATACTTCAATTTCGTAACACGGCAACAACTCGTCGCAAGACTCATTTCTCAGAACGAAATAGAAATCGATTAAGCGGCCACAGTTCCCTGGGTCAATAGCTCCATTGTCCAGGCAACAACAAAAAGATAAAAAGGAACGGACAGCGGGATATATCGCTTGTCATAAATGTCTGCTTTGCAGAATGTCGAATGGAAATGTTTGCTTATGGCCACTCATGCGCGGAACGGTTTGCAACAGGGCACTTTTTCAATGAATGACAAAAAGGACCCTTTCCGATTCTTTTGACGGACCGCGGTTGTTTTGTATGC
>JAPDSC010018511.1:3888-15473 GCA_026290005.1 Latrodectus geometricus
ACGCTTCGTTCGCTGACGAGCGACTGGTGTCTCTTGATTCTAGCTGAGAGAGCTCGTCTACCGTTTGGAAGAAAGATCCTAGCTGGCGATCAGTGAGCTCGTTGTTCGCATCGTGGTCCTTGCAAACGTGTGTCTTTATTCTTGTCGAGATGATCACGGAACAAGAAGACAGCTCTCGGAATGAACAACGACTGGCTGACAGTCAGTCTAAATAAAGGAATACGAAGCCGACCAACCGTCTCGATCGGACCTAGGAAGAAAATGCGTCAGAGCCAAGAGAATGAGCCGGGATTCGCTTCCAATGTTCGCTTGTCGAGCCATCCGAGCAACACAATCGAGCGAGTGGCTTTTCTCAAACTGTTGACACGACGCGTACTCGTTTATTGTTCGGACGGCTCACGAATAAAGTAATAGAAGCTTGAGAAGTGGTCCCAAATGATCGTGTGGTCACGATGCTTTCTCGAGTGACATGAATCAAGTCTTTGTCTGTGAAGAAATCGGTCGACGTCTTCTTTTTGAATTGTCCCATTATTGGTTAATTGTGTGTCGTAAAAAATTCGCAGAGAGCGCACACAAGTGCGACTCTCTGCGAATTTTTTACCCCTTTAATTTCTAAGGCTAAAGGGCTAACCTTTCAAGGCAATTATTCTTCGATTTTCAACATTTCGTCGATCGTTGCCTTGGGAAGATAAAACACGAGTGGCAACACATCTTCGAGATACTTGACTGTCCATGGCTCGTCACTGGCAACGCTAGACTCCCAGCCATCGTCTCCTTTCAAATATTTTTCGTACAGATGATCTTTTAAAAATTCGTCCAAGTCTTTAACGGGAACGACGAATTTTCGACCGTCGTTTGTCTTTGGCATTTCGAAAAACTTCAAGCCGGTCACGACGGAAATTTTGTCTCCGTCGAATGTGCTGGTGAATTCTAACTCTCCAGCAACAGTTTCGCCGGCTTCTTGAATCAGCTTGATTCTTGCCACGAAATTCACGGTGATTGACATGTTCGAAGACTGAGAAGAGAAAAATAAAACGATCTGAACGTGTTGAATGCTGAGAAGAAAATGTGTGAAGCAACCGTTTCGACTCTTCCTTTTATACAGGACAAGCCGGAAGTTGTTATCAACATGAAGATCTTTGGCTCTTGTTTCAACGTTAGAAAAGAAAATTTGTGACGTCCCAAAATTTATTTTTAGACTGTTTCTTTTATTATACGAGACAAGTCTTTATCAACATGAATATCTCAAGCTTTGGTTTTCAACGTTAGAAAAGAAAACAAATCTTGTTGTGACAATCGTCCCAAAATTGGTTCATTGTGTGTCGTAAAAAAATCGCAGAGAGCACACACATGTGCTACTCTCTGCGATTTTTTTACCCCTTTAATTTCTAAGGCTAAAGGGCTAACCTTTCAAGGCGAACAATCAATTGGTTTTCGACAACAAATTTTCGAGTGTCCCTTTGGGAAAATAATACACGTACGGCATCAAATTCCGCAAGTAAGTGACAGTCCATGGCTCGTCACTCACTATGCTGGGATCCCAGCCATCGTCTCCTTTCAGAAATTTCTCGTACAGTTCGTTTTTAATAAAGTCTTCTATGTCTTTGATAGGAACGATGAATCTTTGACAGTCTTGCGTTGCTGTCGACGGCATTTGGAAATGAGTCAGGCCAGACATGACGGAAATTTTCTTCCCGTCGAACGTGTTTGTGAATTCGATTTCGCCAGCCACCGTTTCGCCTTCATCGTTTTGAACGAGTTTCAGTCTAGCTACGAAATTCAAGTTGTAAGTCATTTTCGAAAAGAGAAAAGAAAACGGATCTGCACGCTTCGAAAGCTGAGAACAGAATGTGACGAGCGTCCGTTTCGGCTCTTCCTTTTATACGATATGAGCCGGAAGTCGTTATCAACATAAAGATCTTTGGTTCTCGTGTCGACGTCGTACGTTAGAAAAGAAAAAGTTTGTTGTGACAAAATTCTTTTTTTTTTCATCGAGTAACGAAACGTTATGCTTGCCGTTCGATACAATTTTGAACGAACTTGTTGAAAACAAAGACTTTGACCATTGTACAATGACAATGATGTTGTTCCATAATCTCCGTGTGCCAATCGCATTGCCATTTTCTATGGTCTTCTTGATTCACCGACGCGTTGAATTTCGGACAACCGTGAATTTCCAAGTCGATATTTGGAATATTTAAAGCGTTCAAGAGTTCCTTTTCGTATCGACCGCCTTTGTAGGCCACGACGTCTTTATTCGCGTTTTTCGTTCTGTTGTAAAACGATTTCACGATGTCTTCGAGCTCGTTTAAAGATCTCACGTCCCGTTCTCTGAAGCTGGCTCGAAATCTCAGTCCGTGAATCCGTTTGCTGCAATATTTTGCTGTCCGCCAATCTTTCGGATTCAGATGAATGTGACGAAGGTCGAATCGAAATCCGTACGGCACTGGATTTTCGTTGGTGGCTTCGATCAACCCGAGTTCTCGACACAAGAAAGTTCTTTCGTGAACGAAGCCGTCCATGTCCATGATCATGCAAATCGTATCCATTGTTTGTCGTCGGAGATCTTTGCTCTTTATTGTACGAGACCGGCTCTGTGAATAAAGGAACACGATTGCCGTGACAGTGTTCGATAGCCGAGATTCGTGAATACTTGGTTTATTGAGAAGAAATCCAGAGGCTGTGGCTCATTCGTCCTGCACGACTGGAACTGAAGCTCGAACGAAATGCGGACTCTTCTTAAGCGCGAATATAAAAATCTGGAATCATGAAAAATGAAATAGGAAACATATTTCGTACTTAATGATTTCCGAACAAGGCGAAAGACACATCTGGTCAGATGAGCAACGGACTTACAAGACGCAAGAAACGCTTGTGAAAAATTTGTCTTTTCCCAAGTACGCGATATCTTGATTAAAGAATCTGCAATTGTTTGCTGTTTCCTAATTTAATTTTTACGTGACACAAGAAAAAATTCTTTCGGATTTGATTTGAATGTCACACGTTAAATTCATTTCGTTCTTTTTTTTAAGATGGCATTTTGCAATGTGATCGAAATTCGAAAGGGTACCGGTGCTCACACATTTTTTAGACCGACTGTAAGCCAATGAAATCGCTGTGATAAATCCGCAGCGAAATGAAAATTTGTTATTAATTTGAAATTCAAATTAATATTGACATAAAAAAACACATTTGTGACAGAACTCACTAGTAACAAACGTTGATAATTTGCAACTTTCAATTTATTAGGATAATAACAAATAAAACTAATTCTTGAAATATGATATAACTGTTTTAAAACAATATGTATTCACACAAAGTTTAATAAAATAAAACTTTAAAGATAGTAATTTGTTTTGAGGAAGAACCGAAGTCAGTATTTGACTGTGAGCAGAAGTAAAAAATTGCATCCAAGTGAAATAATGATATATTCATTCTAGAAATTTTATTTACAAATATTTCATTGAAATTAAAAAAAAATACAATTATTAGGAATACAGTTCAATGAATTTATATTCACGAACTTACATTTCAGAGAATTATTTGATTAATAAAAAATACCCAAAATGTTACGGAGCTCACTTCCTAACATACTTTTTAGGTGTAAGCAAATGAAATGTTATGTTCTTTTTTAAACACGCAAATGTTAAATTAGATTTATAAAACACTCGGTTCATAAATGCTATACGTCTAGTAAAATAGTACTTACGCATTAACGCCACAGCAGTAGAAGTTGCGCTGATGCGAAAATAAAAAGCAATTCTGTAGTTCGCAAGCAATTATCTTTTGGATTCCTTTTGCGCCTTGTAGTTTGCTGATTTTTGAGCCCTTTTTTAGTACTACGAAAATACTTCTTTGGAATTTGCTAAAAACAAGAAGACGCAATCTTATTTGTTCAGAAGCAAAATATCTTACAAGAATAAAAAGTGTAACAATTTTCATGATATAAAACTTTATTTCGGTAAATGATCGTCTTGGAAATGTAATTTAAGACAATATGATCCGCAAGTAAGACATAGAAAAGACAAATGGTTCGAAGGAAGCAAGATTCCATTTTGTTCAGCTCTGAGATTCCTATATTGCTGGTGCGAAGAGTTGTCGTCGATTTAATTTTGTGGAAAGCAACTCGATTTATAGGATAAAAATGTTATAGATTTTAAAAATTACTTGCGTGAATTATGTGTCTTGCATATGGAGAATAAACCAAACAAAAAGGTTGTTGGACCAGATTTTACTGTTCTCCAAATCAAATGATTTATCTGAAGGGGCTTGTCAAGGCAAGTAGTATTTCGATTAATCTCTACATCTAATTACGAAAACACACACTTTCAGTGTAAAATCTACAGTCTTCTTATAAGTAGCCATCAATTGCGCTCTTGTAGGGCCGAACGGCTTAAAAGTATCAAAAATGCATGAGTATTAGCAACCAACAACATTTTGCTCAATTCATCCATCATTTCCAAAGAAAAGCAAACCAGTATCACAGAGGTAAAAGCGAATCTAAATGCTATCTAGATTCGTAATAAATATAGATATAGATTCGTAATAAAAATTCGTAGAAATAGTAAAAGCGATTCTATTTCTCTTTGGCAGACTTCTTCTCTAATTTTCTGTTTTTGTAATTTTAATTTAGACATAAGATTATGCTTTGAGGAATTATTTATCTGAAGATTTCGCTTATAATTTCATGGAATATCAAATTATCGATTTTTTTTACGCTTATCGATAAAAATCATTGACATGCCTAGTACCTGTGATGGAAGACTAACATAAATTCTGTTGCCCACGATTATTGAGAGAAAATGACATTCACAGCTGTTAAGAGATGACCCCATACTAAGAAGAAAAATACAATGGACGCTCGTTTTTATGAACCTCTATTTTAAGAACACTCTTGATTATACGAGTTATTGATTGTTCCTAACAGGATTCCATAGACGCTATAACAATTTTAATTCGCATTTACGAACACATTTTTGAAAAACCTCTTTTTTACGAAATCTCTTTCATCCATTTTTTATTTTACGATCAAGAAACTTGGATCGACGTTATGGTTGAAAAATCTTTAAATTGTGGATAACTAAATAAAACATGAAATATAGATTAATCTGTGTAATGAATATAAAATAGTTTCGATACTAAAATGGTAATTAAAAGAAAATATTTATTATGAATTTTTGAACAATTTATTTGAGTAGACTTTGAGCTATTAATAAGCGCAATCTTCAAATATCACTCGCTGAGGATTTTTTAAGCAATCCGTGTGTAATTTTTTCTGCCTCATCTAACCTCATAATTGGCATGCATTCAAGAGTATAATCAATAGCTTTAAGTGATTATCTTAGGATACTTTTGGAATCAGTGATCATGTCTTGAAATTACTCGCCTTATTATATTGACATTATAGGCACAACGTTCTTATGAAAACGAGTGTCTACTGTAGTAACCGACATCTCATGAAGTGATTACTTCTAGTATGTAGTATTAGCAAGAAAAAGAAAAGTATAGTATTAGTAGTAGTATAGTATTAGCAAGAAAAAGAAAAAATAAATAAATAAAAAGGAATACATTGAAAGAGTCAAACCAGAAAGTGTTTTAAAAATTGAATTGGAAGAATTGTAAAATTCAAAAAAAGCCTCTAAGAGTTACAAAATCACTTGCCGCTTTTATTTTTATTCATATGACCGCGGTGGCCTGGTTGGTTAGGGCGTCGTTCTCGTAAGCAAAAGATGGTGAGTTCAAATCCCGGCTTAACCGAAGATCCGTCGTGTTCACTAATGGCGACTGAGGCACGTAGAATATGTCGGGTCGCAATTTCCTTCATGTTCCCATTACAAATTAATACATCTAGGAGGGGTTGGAGACAGGCTATGGGTCTTCACTGGTTTCAATCTCTAAATCGAAAACTTCAGATGGTGCTGCCATCTATGAGCCAAAAGTCGTACTTCCACCTTCGTATGAGGGTGCTCTAATCAAAAACGGAAGACGATCTTTCTCTGACTTCATTCGCCTAGTCTCTTGACGGGCGAGCTTGGCATTGCCAAGTGTCATTACTAACAACCACAACATTTTTATTCATTGATATCGTTTGAAAATCTTGGCAAATAAACTGATAATGAACACACGGGAAAGCTCAAATTGAACCTCCGAAAGGAAAACAAGTTAAATGTAAATCCTCTCTAAAAAAACAACTCCAAGAAATATGAAAGAAAACATAGATCCATGGAGTTTTTTCAACCATCAATATTTGCTAAAGCCTAGCAGTCCGAGGAAGAGGAATTGCACATCAATACAGGCTCCATAAGTTGTTGGAAATATCCCCAATTTGCATCATGAATAGACCTTACAAATAACGAAGTTAATTGCCCATGATTTTACTGCTAAACACAGCAATAAACACAACTTTAAAGTCAACGTAGCAATAACTGATCATTTCTGGAAATTGTCAAATTTACTCGATGAATCCAAGATCAAGTTTCTCCATTATTTAAAAGATATAACTTCTTTTATATTAGATAGTTTGTTAGTTAAACAGTACAAAAAGTATCGCAGAAGAACCATTGACAAAAGTTTTAAAGTCTGAATGTGACCTGAGGCGGAATCATCATGATGAATACTAAGAATGAATTTGAGTTCCAAAGCATGCTTGATACTTAACTTTATCGACTCTCTAAAGGAATGAAAACCTAAGTCGACTTTACCCAGCTCGAGGATCAACCTTTGGACCTTTGAGTTCGGATCGCGAAGCGCTACCACTACGATACTGGGCTTATTTTCCGTTGTAAGCTATTCTTAAATCTTAGCGTGGAACATAGAATGAAATAAAATTTAAGTCCTGTGAGACATGTTTAAAGGAAAATTATACTAAATAGAAATGTTTCTTTAAAAAATTTTAAAAATGTGTCTGTGATTACAAAAATTCTTAACTACTATGATTTAAATTAGGCACCAGTAAGATTACACCGAATAATTCGTTGCCCGACCCTTAGGAATGTAATGAATAAGATAGTCACATGACACTACCTCTGTTTTTAAACTCTTCGGTTTTGGGTATTTAGGAAGAAAAAAGTAAGTGTTCTGTTTCCTACAGATATATTTTATTTTGAACACATACAATCTTCCTAAGAACCACAGAGGTACGACACAGGGATTACAAAAGTGAGTTAATTAGAACATTAAATGTTAAATGCATAAATAAAGTGAACAATAGCAAAAAACAACAGTTTGGATTTTACAAAAACAGACTTTACTGACCAAGTCACGTCAAACATTTTTAGTTCGTTCTATAAGCGTGATCTAGAGCCATTAAAAGTACGGCATGAGAAAATCAAATGTTTTATATCTTGAGGTTCTTTTTTGGAACATTCGCATAAATTACTTGATCTTTGATAGAAAAGAAACAAGTAATTTGCAAATATACCATGACCAGATGAAAAAAAGAAATTTTTAAATTAATTTTGAGGAAAGGTTCGGAAAAGTAAACAGTAGGATAAAACTTTTTAATGACTTCAGCATTATGAGATGAAACATCTTTCCCACATTCCTCTAGGCTACAGACTTATATAATGCAAGGACTTCCAATAGTTCTTTAAAATGCTAATATTGACATCTATACGTAAATTAAAGATATATTTAGATAAGTAACAAAAGTGACAACCTAAGTTTTTTTTACAATGTTTATCGCTTGTTTTATTCTTTATGATCTGAAATGCGTCAGTATTGATGTGCATTTTCTATATATATATATATATATATATATCAGTAAGTATATACTTATATGCTTTTTAAATTTGGTTGAGATTAGTGAAACACATTAAAAAAATGACACTAAAAATAAAGTCTTCAAATTTTAAATTCTCTAGCTCAATACCATCTTCTAATTTTCTTGTAATATTACAAAATTAATAAACTAAGAGACTGATATTTTTATTTCCTTCAAACAAGAAAAGATATATTATTCAAAATTTCTGCATGACTGAAAATTACATGAAAATATTGTTCTTCAAAACACACAACCAAATGTTTAATAGTATTTTATTAATACAACCTTTCTAAAGCTAAAGAAATTGATGTCACACATTTTTTTTTTTTTTTTTTTTTTTTTCAGCTATTTCATCATTTTAATAAATAAAATTAAAATAGTTAAAGAAGAAACAAGTGAAATCGTAAAAAAATTATCCACCACTATTAAATTTTATATCAGTAAAAAGGATTTATAAATAAGTTTTTAAAACAGGCTGTTGGGTGGTTGGTAATTCTCAAAATTATTTGGATAACATCATCCGAAAATTCTCGTAAATGCTATCCGTATGAATGAATTGGATGTAACGGATCTGTGGCTTGGCCTCCTTGTTCCCCGGACCTCAACCCACTGGACTTTTTCTTGTGGAGGCTCATGAAATCTTTAGAGTATGAGGTGCATGTGGACTCAGCTGAAGATCTCATGGCTATAATCGTTGTTACCACAGGTAAAATTAACAAGACACCTGGAATCTTCGAAAGGGTGCACCAGTCGTACCTTCGCTATGCAACGTCACACGTGGTCGGCATTTTAAGCATTTGCTGTGAAGTTTTCACTTAACAATAAATATAATTGTAAACTTTTGGTATTATTCATTCGCTTACCCAACGTTGTTGTATGTTCAGGTTAGACTTCCTCTTTTCTGCCTCTCAGAATGGAATGCGGTCCTATGTTCCAATGCAATTATTGCTTGTCTGGATGGGTACTATCGTCTCTCTTAATTTGTAAAACTAATTCGGAATCACCCTGTATATCTATGCGTGCTATATGAAATTTTCAGGGATTAAAATTACTTTTCAAAGAAGAAAATATGGGATCATAAAAATACCTTCAGGATGCAGATACTAAAAGAATGCCAAATGACTAATATTTCTACTGCAAGCAGAAACCGAAAAATAATTTTACGCAGATAATTAATTGCAGATAATAATCGAAGGCAAAATGACTGACACTTCTGCTACAAGCAGAAACCGAGAAATAATTACAAGTGACGCATAAATGTTGCAAGAAGGTTAAAATACTAACAATGTTCATAAGTGAAAATGAAATGTAAAAAAAAAATTATATTCGTTTATCGCGACTGTTAAAAAGGGGAAAATTCGGACGTTATGCATTTTTACTAAATGCCGCTTCACTAATGTATGTAGTTTCATTTTTTAAAAGGAGATTTTTTATATTCTCTTTAGGTTTGGTATCAAAACCGCCGGAGCAATAAGGGATGCTTTCGTATGATAATGCGAGATCACATCGTGTTTGCTCATCTTGATCAGGAAACAATTGAGCGCATGCTGTGGCCAGCTCGATCGCAGAAACTTAACCCAATAAAGCAGGGGTAGCCAAACTTTTGGGATCCGGGGTCTACCTGACATTTAAAAAATCGAAGGCGGTCTACCTATGGCAGAGCTAAATTAATGTACATATTTATTTTCGGTAATTAGAAAAAACTGTAAATTATGTAAATTTTCTAAAAAAAAAACTAAATATTAATATTTACAAAATAAAAATTTACTGACGAAAATAATCAAAGTATTCATACTACAAAAAATGACCATCCTATTCACTTCGTTTGGTTGAAATTTGGCACTGTATATCTGCGACAAGTTTATCATATTGTGGCTGGTACGAGCTTATTGTAGTGCATAAGCACGAAATTAAATGTTCATCTGTTAAATGCAACCAATGTTTGATTTTTGTTCATGGTTGAAAAAACAGATTCTCAAAGATACCTCGATCCAAAGTTTGATTTCAAATACAAAATAAATTTGTAAATATTTGGAAACGTTTCTTCAGAAATTAATTTCCAAAAATCAGTATCGCTAAATATGCTCTGGATTTAAGAAATATATCGCATTCGAATTTAATAATTTTTTCCTCGATCGTGACTGATGTGATATCTAATAAATGTACTATTTTTTCAGATGCGTTGTCCATCAATGTTGACAGTTTCATTGTGACATCATTGTAACATTTTCAGTGTGACAATGTCCATCAATGGTGACATTTTCATTAAATGGAAATATCATAAAATTGAGTATTTCTTTCAACCTAATTAAATCAGCATATCTTCTTCTAAAAATCGTCAAACAAAACAAGTAAGTATTAAGCGAAATCTTCGAAGTCTCGATTTGGATTATGGATGCACTCTTCCTCCATGTTTTTGAAGTTTCTCAATTCATATTTTCTTAATTGAGATGCATACCTTTCTATAATTTCTTTGAATGTTTAATCGCGTTCATAAAGTCCGTTTTAGGTTTTAAATAGTAAACCTTTAATCATAAATCGTAAATCTTTGCACAGTTTGTTTTAGGTTTTAAAACGTACTGTAGTAAATTTTTATTTTAAATAATTCATTGATTCTATATTTAATTTATGTCATAAGTCATAAATTAAATTGTTAATATCCGAGATCATTAACTTGATGGTCAAGCGGACTATCTAAAATGTCTTCGTGGTCTACCAGTCGAACGCGGTCGACGTCTTGGCCACCCCTGCAATAGAGCATGTTTGGGACGCTCTAGATGACGTATAGTTGCTTTCAATCCCCTTCCTAGAACCTTAGCCACGCTTTCAACTGCTTTGGAAGAGCAATGGCTAGCACTTCCTTCACAATTAATGGACCGCATTATTGACACCATCATACGTCACTGCATGTGCAGTATTGCTTCTCGGGGGGAACATACCCCATATAAAATATACTTATATGGGGTATGTATATTTTATATGGGGTATGTTCCCCCCGAGAACTATACCAAACTTATGCCTCCCATTAACTATACCAAACTTATGCCTCCCATTTGTTCATTGTATACATATGTTAAGTTTAACATCATAATTTTCTGGTGATTTTTTTATGCTATTTAGTATCTTCCTATGTGTTGTAAAATGTGTATAAGTTTCATTAAACTCCACGCATAACTTTTTGCGTAATCGTAATTTCATGATTTTTCCTCAATTTATGATAACTAGTGTATTAAATAAGCGATCACTGTATCTGCAAACCCATCTATATTTTGATCTAAAACATTTGAAGATCACAAGCATTCATTAATGACATCTGCAAGCAGTAAAATTGAATTAGGATAGTCTGCGGTATGTTGCTGTGATAATAATTTTTTAATAGGAATAGTTAGTAAAACTCTTTTGTTTGAATATATATCTCTTAAGTCAACCCCAAGCTATTTTATAATTTGAATCTGTTATATGAATTACGTGAATAATTTAAAAAACATCGGATTTTCAAAAGCTTTTAAAATTTTGAAGTTTGTGAGCATCTGACAAGTTATTATTAAAATCAACATTGGCCTTGAATAAATACGGAAATGAAAGCCAATCTTTTTCATTACCATTAAATGTCTGTAACGATAGATGAGATAATCTTACATCCATAAATTGTGTCTTAGTGTCAGTTAATGAACTTAAATTTATATTATTGCGAATAGCATTGTTATGATTTCTAAAATCTAAAACCAAATAAAGTTCATCTAAATTACTTTGAAGTGTTTGAAATTTTTCAACTTATATATATATATATATATATATATATATATATATATATATATATATA
>JAPDSC010018523.1:0-20662 GCA_026290005.1 Latrodectus geometricus
CCACTTGAAAAAATTCAGATAGTGTTTCCAATGCCCGACTGCTAGGTATCCCATCTTTCAGCACTTTAATAGACAGAAGTGATGGCCTCTTTATGTAGTGGGGAACCTAGTGGGTTTTAGAATAAGGAATTAGAATAAGGGTCCATATATATAGATTACCAGGACTTGGCCTACTACATCCAGAATTATTATTTCACATGGATGACATTGCGACCACGCATTTAGCGTATACCAGTCACTGTAAGCGCACAGGAAGTATTTTAGGTTGGATCGGAATTTGAATGCACTAGCTCCTGATAATTAAAGCCCTAGCCAACCAGACCACAGCAACCTAGTTCTGATAATGTATTGATATCCCATTGGAAAAAGAAAAAGACTCAGTTATGTCAAGGATACTGTCATTTTCTTTAGAAAGGAGCTCATCCCAGCCTCAACTGAACAAATGCGAATATTACATGTTCCTATTTTCTGCTTTTATACACTTACATTTGCCAATTTTATGAAATCGTACTGACTTTCATCTTAAAATCAATTAAAAATACGTAAAACAAAAATAACAAATATGTCATGAAATTAAATTTTTTATCAAATTGATCTCATTTTATAAAATACAGTCAAACTAGCTTTTGTGGGATCCTTATATGCATGATTATTTTTCTGTGATTTTATGTTCGGTATATGAAAATTTCAATGAAATTAAAATATAAAGCACTAAACTATCAAAAGAAATTAAATGGTTTAATCAGCCATTTAGCTTTTTCAATTTTTCATAAGTATTCATCACACCCATTTACGTTACATATATATGCGTATTGTTATAATTTTTCTCTTATTACTGTATTTATTTATCTTTTTTTCAAAACACGTGCGTTATTTTTGGACAGTTTGCTTTTCTACTTTGCATCGGTCGTGTGACTCAATCTTGAATAGACTAGCCTTGTATCTTGATTTCGTTTCAAGTAGTCAGTCTTAGTTAATTCGAAAGCTTTCAAGTTATTTCTTACGTGAGGACTTCTTTATTCTGCCCCTAAACTCCACAAAATATAATTTTTAATTGTGTTACGTAACTCTGTGAAAACTATTTTTTAGTTGAGTTCGTAAAGTGTTTAGCAAGTTTTATGCTTTTTCTTTTATACAGTCCCTATCCACTACACAAAAATTGGTTTCAGTTTAATTTTCTATAAAATTTGGTATGCACATGCAAAATAAAACTAATACTTAAGCAATTCTCATTTTCATTTTATTGGTGAAACATCAGATAAAGTAATCACTGACGTTTTTGTAGAGGTAATTGGACAATATTAAAGACGAACCACTTGTTATGAAAGATTGTTCATAAATTAGAGATATATTTAAGGTATATATATATTCTTTTAGAAAAATTTGACTGCTCTTATATTAAATTTCAGCAGTATGGACTAAGACAGTAATTCTCTCAAAATTAATGATTTTGCTTCACATTCGAGCCTATTTTTGAGCAGTGAGCAAAGACAGAATAACGCACAGAAAAAATCGCATAAATCGTCACGAAAGTAGCTGTAAAGCGTTTCCGCAACACAATTAAAAAGTATGGATACCGACCGCATAAAAAAGTCTCCCTATTTAAAAATAATTCAAAATCACTCGGAATAATTAAGAATTTCTATTCCGGAATTATTAAGAAATCAAGACATGACGCTAGTACATACAGGATAGAAAGCAGGAAAGTACTCAACGCGAGTACCTAAATTTTAAATTAAAGATGAATTAAAACAGAGATAAAAGAAAAATTATATATAGACAAATATTAAACTAGGAATTTGAACGCATTAGATATAAAAATGTAGTTTGTACGGTAGTAAAAATAGATATGCAATGTCATTGGCTTAAGTATTACTTAAGCCAATGACATTGCATCTCTTCACATAACATATGAAGAAATATATACCATAAATCGAGAATTCTAAATGGCCCTTTAAACCATTTGATTTTTATTGATTATTTCACTAAAATTGAATTAAAATTTTCATATACCATGCACGAAAATTCCAAATAAAAATAGGAAAGAGCACACTAAAACAGTTTTCAGTGTATTCTAATTTATATATGGGATGTAATTTATATATAGGAAAATTAATGATTTTTCTATTTCTCAATCAATAATTTTGGATAGTTTTTGGCTCATTGAACACCGAATGATATAAAGTTTAAAGGAAGAGAGTAGTTTCTAATGATTTAGAAAGTATGTGGCAGGCTTTTTATACGTGAATAAAACATCCATTCAGGGCTAGTTTGACACGATCCATCAGAAATTACCTTTTGAAATTTTCTTCGGCCAGTAGACATTTTGTAGAATAATTTTTTAGAAGTGAGAATAGAATTTTTAGAACTTTGAAGTAAATATAAATTATTTCTTTGCAAGATGTGGAAGAGAATGGGAAAAAAAATTGAGTAAACTTAATAAAACTGGCATTTCCAGTAATCTTGATGAGGCCTAAAATAATTGTGTAATTGTTATATTCAGAATCATCTAGGGAGGCTAGAAAATGATAATGTATGGTGGGAAATAAATTTACTTGATTATTTTTAAAAAAAGATATTTTTTTTTTATTTTCTGTAAGTTTTTGACAATTTTCAATACTAACTAAAATACCAACTAAATGCTATTCATTTCAATTCAAAATGATATCATTTCGATTTATGATTTGAAAGGAAAATCAAGGATTTGCTTTTAAATTGTCTAAAAAATAAAAGAATAAGTTATAGTTGTTACTAAAGATTTTCTGGTGAAAACTTATCACCAGGGCAATATTTTTGTTCCCTTAGCAGATTTTCGACATAAATGTTTTAATAGTGGAGGATGATCACTTTTTGAGACTTTGAATTATTTTCTCGTAATAGAAAATAACAGAAAAAAAATAAGCTTCTTCACTTTTATCAACCTTTCCTAAAAAAAGTAATGAGTGCTCTGAACGTGATTTAATTTGACTAGATATTTATGTGATGATAGATATACAGCAAGATATTTAACTTCTTATATACTTATTATACAAGACATATATGTATATATACATATATGGAGAAAACACACATAAGATATTTTAAGATAAATATAATTTTTATAATAGCCATTTTCCGTCTCACATTATTTAACTATTTAAAACATCATCTATAATTAATTCTATGTGTTTCTTCGACGGGACAAATTTTTACGATACACATAGAAAATCATTCTACATTAAATAAAAATTTATTAAAAATCATTCATCTGAGGATTTCAATTTTATCAAAGTATTTTTATTTTAAACAAAACTTCTTACTTTCTATTCCTTCAAAAGCTTTTGGGTGTATAAAATGGATCAGATTGTTTTCCAAGTCCAAAGAATTCAACAGTTTGAGATTACAGAAGGCCTTCTCTGGCAGCTGTTCAACTTGATTATTGGCGAGCTCCAAGACATCTAAATTTTCCCCCATGCCTAGGAATTCTTCAGCCATTATTGCCGATATTTGATTCTCGTGCACTTGAAGCCTCTGAAGAACAGTCAGATTCCTGAGAGGTTTCGAGGGCACAGCGGACAGTAGATTGTCACCAAAGTTCACCTGCGTGAGGTTGCCGCCAATGCCCTGGAAAGCCAGGTTGTCAATGAATTTGATGCGATTTCCAAACAGAGACAATCGCAAAAGCGATATTAGTCCTCTGAATGCCTCCGCGTGGAGGATTTCGATTTTGTTATAGTTAAGATTCAACGACGCCAGGTTGATCAGGTTCTCAAGTGCGGCAGTCGGTACCCTTTCAAGCTTATTCTGTCCCAAATCCAGAGACTCCATGTCGTCTGCGAGTCCGATGAAAGCGTTGCCGTCGATTGATGAGATGCTACAGTTAAGAGCGATGAAATGGTTGACGCGCAACTCTCCCATCATGTCTCGTGGGAGGTTGCCGATGCGTACATTGCGCAACTTTAAATACCACACGACTTGCTGCGTGTGGGCGATAGCGTGCACAGACTGCCTGAGATCGATGAGAGATGCGGAATCACAACTAAGGTCTAGACCCCTCGTCTTGGTGGTGCAGACGCAGGACCTCGACGAAGGAAGAATGGGACACCCCGAGAACTCTGATCTCACCCTCAGTGTGACGAACAGAAAGAAAAGAAAGTGCAGCATTCTTGTACAAGACCATTCATAGGCAATTATGTAAGAAATCTGGAAAAAGACAATAAATATCCATAAGTAAAATATATTTTTTATTTTTTAATCCTAGAATACATATATTTCATTTATAAAAAATTAGTTCAATTTATCAAAATTATGCATTGATAAAATTTCAAAATATATTAACAGAAAAAATGCAATGTTCTTTTTGAAAAGAAAAATTTAGAAATGCATTTGATGTGTTATTTTAAACAAATTATGTGTTTTCATTTTCATACAAATATCATATTTCAAAATTATTATTATAGTGCCCTGCAAATAATATCCTCTCCCAAATTTTCAGCTCCCCTTATACGTCAGAAATGAAGATTTTTGTAGTAAGGCATTCAATAGTTTCTATTCTTGAACCCCAAAAGTAGATTGGTTTTCATCTTTTAGAAGGAGATACCCATAAGAAGACTCCCAGACTTTATTTGCCAAACCTGCAGATATTACACATGGAGGAGGACATCCCAACCGCAACCTTATGCCCTAGATACCATGATCTTACGCCTAGATACCATGAGCGAACACAACGGATCTTCGGTTGCGTCAGGAATTGAGCTCATTAACTTCTAATAAAGAGAGCGAATGCTCTCACCAACCAAGCCTCTATGGGCTACTAATCAGGAAACAATTTTGTGTCTCGAAATCACTTGGTTGTTAAGTAACAACTAAGTGATTGTCATAATTCTTGCCTCACCTTTTCACCTCTTGCCAGTAAAAATACGTATCACAAATTTCTCCTCTATATGAGTTAGTTTATCTCTCAACGATTATTCTTTCCACAAGAGAGCTAATTTAAGCAAGACGTACAGTTTTATGTATCTTCTGAATCCTTAACATCTAAACCGGAGGTAGGATTCCAATCCTCAAACTATTGAATCGAAATCCAGAGCGCTTACCATTCAGCTGCTATTTATAAGATGCCTACTTAACATTTGCACGTCTTCTTATGAGAAAATTTCAAAATTGATGATTTATGATAGACGTGTATCCACATGCTGAAGAGCGTGGTACATAGATATTTATTCGGCACTAAAGATGGAGCATTAAGAATATAGGATCTAACTAAAAGATATATTTTAACAATAATTCAACAGCCAACAAGTACTGCAATATTAGAATCATCTGTGAATACAGATGTGCATAATTGATATAGACAGTGATGAGACGAATGTAGCTGTTAAAAAACAGTAGTACTTATATCCAATTTTATGTATTCACTAAGGTATCTAGAAAAGTAATTGTTGGATCAAACTAAGACTGATGAAAAAATTGGTCTATTGCATCAATCCAAAGATCACATAGGTCTGAAGGCCACATGAATAAATTGGCACAGGTGAGAAAAGGTGGAAGGATATATGGTCGAAGATCATAAAATCTTTTAAGAGCAGGAGAAAGTATCATGAAACTTAACTGATGAGGAGGGGTCCATTTACTTTTAGCGTAATAATTGATAGATTGCTGAATTCGTCTTACGTCTAAAGGTAATTGTTGATAAATCCCGTATAAACTTTTGGAAGTTCTATAGGGAGTCTGGAATGTTGAAGTATTTAATAACTGATTCCATCAGGTCCCAAACTAATACTATAGGCCAGCTGCAATGCTTGCTTTAATTTCAACATCCGAAATTCTCAGGTGTAAGGCAAAGCTTGCTTAAGGTTGAAACAAATTGCTGTTCACAGAGCTCGATTTTGTCCTTAGAAACAAAGGACAATATGCGTCAGAGCTTAAAATATTTGCAAATGTTTCACCAAAGACGTTAATTATGTCCTTAAGAGAAAAGTAAACAGAAGTTACAGCTTTCAATATGGGAATGGAAATTTCCTTACAAATTCCATTGGCTGGTTTCACTTTTTTTCCATATGTTCTTACTGGATGTAGAAAAATTTATTGAAGATATGTAGTGAGTCCATAGTTGCTTCTGACTTCGATAACGAGCTTAACTAATGCTTTTGCTTTCTTAAAGGTGATATTATTCCTCGTTGTGAGGTATCTTCCAAATAACGCTCATAATCTGCTCAATTTCTTTTAAGTTTGTTAGCCTCCATCAATCCATCAAGATTTGCGTGTGGCTTAGAGGAACTTTTAGTTACTGCTGCATCAGCTGCGCTTACAATAGTTTAAGTATGCAAACGCCTTCCTCAATATTCTCGATCAAAACCATTTCATTATTAAATACTGCCAATTGTAAAAATTGCTTTTGATCTTCCCTACTGTACCCACTAGCAAATGTTTCACAAAGGTGGGTGACATTGTCTTACAATACTAACCCAGATTGGGAGAGAGCAAGAGGAACATAATTGCTATTATGCAAATCTTTTCATGCAAATCAAATTAACCATGCCAAAAGTGATGGAAAACAAAGGGCCAGATCTAGAGAAAGAAATTTTCTTGTGGATGCGCGAAAATAAGTTTTCTCGTGCGTAATAAAAAGACATTAACAATTGTCTGATATAAACTTTCTATCTGTTAACCACGAGAATTGCGATCATCAATTCCCCACAAAGAATTTTGGCTATTCAAAACACCGAGCAACACAACAGACTCTTATCCAACATGTAGCATGTATTCTGATGGCTACAGTTTGTAGATTACTATTAAGTGGTTGGGTAGTTATGGATAAATTATTTCATGTAAATATGCAAACACCATCAGACTTTGCAACATCATTACCACAGTCTTTTATAAATTAATTAAACTTATGCATAGAAATACTCTATTAGTAAACTTCCGGAATACTTCTTGAAGTGCCAAACATGCGGGGTTATGAGCTGAAATTAGAGACTTGATATTATCAAGATGTGAATGCAAACTATCGCAATTCTAAAAATCAAAGGAAGTTATTTTTTAAACTAAAAATCTCTATTCCCGGAACTAGAAAGCGAGTTTTCTGTGAAATCCTCTAACGTTTTATTATTGTCCGAGGGATGTAAAAAAACAACGTTGGTCTCCAGGCATGAGAAGGCATTGAGGGTGGAAACGTAATTTTTTTTTTATTCTTCAGCAATTTTTATTTTTAGGTCTTTATCTGTTTTTGATTTTGCATAAGGATCTTTCTTTTAGAAAATGTAGAAGATTTTTTAAATTTCAGCACTTCATATATTTGAGGAAACTTCACTGGGGAAACAGAAAATAAATCAGTTTGAATGCTAATCGATTTGGTAACTTTTCTGGCAGCAATTTCATAACTAATTCCGGACTGAAAACTACGAGAAGAGAGCAATTGTCACGCCTCAGTATATGAACATTCATGGTTGACCCTAATTGTAAAATCTCCTTTTCCAGCATATACTGAGAACAACATTAAGTATAAGAACAAAATGCTTGCGGTGCCAACAATAGCACCGCGAGCGAAGGTGAATTTGCCTCAGCAAGCATTTTGCAAGTTTTCAAAGCGCTGGTATTAAACAAAACGCAAAGGCTTTGTGGAATATATAACCTGATGGATAAATTTATAAGCGTATCTTTTACACATTGTGGAAGATCTAGTGTCGCAAATGTCAGAAACAGTTTAGCATCAATGATGTTTCCCTCCTGTGTGACTGATATGCGTTTTATACTACAGACCTTTTGATTCGGTAAATTTTCCAGAATGTCTTCTTTCCGCGAATATAACAAAGTAATATAATAACAAACCCCTTGCTGAGATAACACCACAAGAAAAATTAAAGTTGCCGTGAGGTGAGAAAGTTACTTCAAAATTAGCCAAAGATTTCATATTTTCCATAACGGCTGCTTGAGAATCAGATTCTCTAGTAACAATTCACTAAATTATTTTCTCTATTAAATGTAACAGGTCATTATTTTCTCTACTAAAAAGTCATCTGAGAGCATCTTCTGAACTTTCTTGACTTCAACAATAATTCCTGATATTATAATAGGGAGACACAATTGTGGAGTCCTTTAGAGACGTCCCTCCTTCATTTTCACTATAAACTTAGGCTTTGAATATTCCATTAGCTGATCCCGTTTGGAAAAAGTAAAGATTTTACCCTTTATATGTATGAAAATAAAATTTTAAGACTTGTTCACATCACCCACTACAGAATCATGCAAGAGAATGCATATCAGCTGCAATAGTGCTAGCCAGCTTCTATATGCTTACTGTACATCCCTGAGATGTCCTCCACCCTTAACGAGACATCTAATGCATGTACCTATCCCTTGATCTTTTAAGCCAATTGATGTGTTGATGACCATAACACAGCTCTCGTTTACCTGAAACAAATCCCAAAGTATTGGTCTCTGGGGACCTCAATTACTACGACCCTCCTTTCCAGGGATATGGATCTACCGTGTTTGTCAAACACGTTGCTGATTTAGTCCCCAAGGGAAGCTAATAGCAATAGGGCAAAGATAGCTACTCAAGGTGAACCTTCAACCAAGTATGGTGTTAGCAAGTTACTTTACATATCTATTGTTATCTAAGTACAAACTAGATTTTTGCGTACAGTGCATTAAAGTTCTTAGGTTAATATTGATTTATATACTTTTCCTAACAATATATTTATCTTTACTTTAAAAGACTTGTGTTATTTTCCATACGATCTCTTTTTGATTTGCTTTACAGGGATATTGCTGTCCTGAATATACAAGTCTCGTGTCTTAATTTCGTTTTCTAGTTATTTTGTAAGGTTTTGATTATTTTCTAAGTGAGACTTTTTACGCGATCCCAATCTACCGAAGAAAAATAAGTTTAAGTATAAACATTATTCTTTTCTTATCTTTAACTAAAAGATAAACTAAATACATTTATGAATGGAAAACAGAAAACTAAATCAAACGAATTCCACTGTGATTACTATCTTTCTGTTTTAACAACTGAGACCTCCAAAGAAAGTTCAGGTTAAATTAAAACGATACTTTGAAATATGTTTTCCCCTAGTATTTACGATGTAAACATATGATTTAGGAAGACTCTTACAGATTGCTTCACTGTGACTCTTGTTTTTATTTATAAAAATGTTCTATGTTCACTATGCTTTAAAGAGAACAATGTTTTCAAATCCCCCAAATTCTTACCAATTCCCACCGTCCTTTGCTTTTGCGTATTCAACTTTAAATACTAAATCCCCTCTGGTATTAAATATGCACATAACAAAAGCAACGCCGGGATTATTTTGATGTTGCCTCGAAATGAATTCGTCATTAATTTTAACGCTTCAAAAACTTTCTCTGGGAAAGAAAGATTGGAAGAAGCGAAAAACTGGATTATTTTTCCAAAGCAAAGATTTAGCCATCAATTTTTTGTCGTCCACCTTGTAGAAAAAAAAAGAAATAACGAAAACAAAACAAAAAAAACTCTTTTTGTTATTGCTTATAAAAAAAAGCAATTTTTTCTTTAAATATTGTGTTGCATACAAAGTATGTATAGTATAAAATATAAGCTACAACAACGGTAAGTTTCAGTGCAGACAAATTTTTTAAAAATCTGCATGAAAAAATTTTGAAAAAAACAAAATCACTCGGAAAAAATTTTGTCTTTCCTGAGTAATGACTGTCTTCAAAATATTATTTCTTCAGCTAAATTTTGGATATAAAATTCTCCTTTTCTTCACTGCTTTTACATTCCGCTTTTATATAAATATTTCTATAGTTAAACTTTAGTATAAGACATTCTCTAATAAGCAATAGAACAGTTAAGTAAAGTTGTTAAGTACTTGATTGTTTATTAGAGAATAAAATCTTTTATTTCAATTATAGAAATGCATGTACAAAAGCGAAATAAAAAATTATTACATTTGAAGTCTGTTTTTAACGCACTCAATCGTTTTTAGAAGCCATTTCTTACATATTTTCTTGTGATTCTGAGTCGTCTAGAATACCAAATCGCTCGAAATCCTTCTGATCTCTCTAATAAATAATATTTATATTGTATATATTATTTGTAAGAGACAGCAGAAATTTTCCGTGAAAAAGAAAATGTCTACATATTAATGAACAGGTAATTATGCACGAATTGTATATCTAATATTTAAATTTAATTGTGAAAACAATTGTTTATAAAGGACAGATAGCATTTATATGCGATTTTGAAATTTCAGTAGAATATTTAAAACTTTAAGTTTACATCTAAAACATTACCATACATATTATTTATTTTTCCAGAAATATGCTTAAGATCACACAGTTGAATTTTAGAAATGCTTGTAATTTTACTAGTATAATTAAAAATGTACTAGTAAATTTAAATCAAAATTTAAATTTACTAGTACTTTTATAGTAAGAATAATCCTATAAAAAACTTTTTTAGATGGAGTAAAGCTTATAGTATTATTTGAAACATTTCATTAAATTACTTTTAGTGAATAGCTCTCCAAATCATATCTCTATCCAAAATTTCAATATTAATCATTTATAAAACTACGAGCGAATAAATTGATTAAATTCAATCCTTATAAATCACTGTTCATCGAGGATTGATGCAGCAGATTTTATTTGCATGGTTCTTTTTCAGCAACAAATTAAAAGCTCTCTTCAATTCTTTAGTATTGAGGGTACCAAAAAAGTAAATTCTCTAAGTATTAGAATGGAGTTGCATGAAATAAAGAGATATTTATGTAAAAAATCCCACAATCTGCTTATATATAAAGAATTATATCCTTTAAAAACTTTAATATGTTTGAAAATTTGTAGTAACATGCATGATATTAGTTTGGGGAAAAGAAATCCATTATTTTAACATCAACTTTACGTAATTTCATTTGGATTCGCTTAATGAAAAAGGTTTAAAATTATTTTAAGGTTCATCTTTAAATCTAGGATGATGAAGCTACTAATATCATGTTGATATTTGATACATTTCTGATATTTATACAGCTTTTTTGAGGACGTGTCAGCCTGTGCCAGATACGTTATTAACATCAAAACTACCTGAATAAAATCGTCGAAACTAAAATTGCACATAATTGGCTGTTACAATATCGAGACTATAAATATAATCCACAATTTTAGATGCCTGGATTACATTTTCGCCTATATGACGAAAAAATGTCAAATGTACCGAATTTTCTCTGTACTTGTTGATTTTCATTTTTAACATTCTGTAACTCCCAGTTAAATGTACAGAACAAAAACCAGCAAAGAAATTTTTTAGAGTAAAATATCACCATCACAAATCTGATATTAATCGCTGCCGCCATATACCAAAAAAATAATAGATTAATTTTTCCGTAAACTAATATTTGTGTTTTAGATAAAGTCACTTTATCCAAGAAAGGTTGATTACTTCTGAAATGCAATATGCTTAAATGTACATTGGAATAACGTTGAAAGAAACAACTCAATGAGCTTCCTCCTACACTTAATAACTGTAGAAAGAGGTTCTTTAATAGGATTAAAAAGTATTTTCATTGTTCCAGAATTGTTTGAAGGGTGACAGGAAAAACATAGAAAATAAAATGTGACCTCTCTCTTTTCATTCAGCACTCCGAAAACGGAAATGAGACTTTGTACATTGTTTTGGGACTCAATTTAGAGAAACAAGCGACGGAGTTCCGGAAAATGGAAAATTCAAGTTCGCAATACTTTCTAACGTTCCGTCATCTGAGAGGAAATTGTTGATTAGTGCAACCATTTCCGGAACCACGCTGTGATTGGTTACGAGCGATTACCGAGAACGTAATCATAATTATCACCCCGAAACCTTCCTTAACTTAATTGAAATCAATTATAAAATACATTTAGTTTTTGAAAATTATAAACATCTTTCTTGAAAGTCCAAAAGTTGCATTCTTTGTAAAATTCAGTGTAACATATGATAAAATATCTGGGAACAGTGTAGTATATGGTATAACGAAAAAAAAAGAACTTAAAGAAAACAGGGCCTTCGATACACAATTTCAAATAAATAGAGAGCTATATTTATAAATGTTAAATTAGGACACATTTCTATTAGCTTATTAGAATTTTAAACAAACAGCTGCATAAGTACTCAGCGTCTTTTGAATCTAACAAAAGTAGTTTTTAACAAATATTAAAGAAAATAATTTCTATTTAATATTTGGAACACTTTTATAAAATTTTGCTGTTGTAATTATTATATATATATGTACGCATACACACACACATGAATGCTTGTAGTGAAGTCCACCAAGTTTTCATCAAAGTTAACCTTGGTGCTAGGTTGAGCTGAAAACGGCATCTTTTGTATAAAGATGTTGGATTTTTGTATAACCTAAGACATATTTTCTGTTTTGTTCAAAAATTTTATTTTCCTAGTTTATAAATAATTTCAAACAAAATTAACACTCATTTTATCACACGAAGACCTATGATTTCAGCCCTTTATAAAAATGGTTTTAAGTGTAATCACCGAAAAAGATGAAAAAATGCTTGCAACATTGAATTTATCTTATTATCCTACATTTCTATTATGAAATATTTTTTTAAAATATATGGATACTTCAATATTTTTTTAAATAAAAACACTGGTTTGGCCCATTACAAAGAGTATATTTTCGTCTTTACAAATAGGTAGCTCGCTGGAAAACGGATGAAAGAAAACCAGAATTTAATAATGAATAGTTTACAACTGAAAGGGATTTCGAAACGTTTCATATGTCTATTTATTTAACTACACCAGAGTTGGCCAAGACGTCGACCGCGGTCGACTGGTAGACCACGAAGACATTTTAGGTAGTCCACGCTACCATCCTGATAATGACCACGGATAATAACAATTTATGACTTATGACATAGAATCAATGAATTATTTAAAATAAAAATTTACTAAAGTCCCAAAACAACCCCAAAACAAACTGTGCAAAGATTAACAATTTAAAAATTTATGATTAAAGGTTTGCGATTTAAAACCTAAAACGGACATGATGAGCGCGATTAAAACATTCAAAAAAACTATAGAAAGGTATGCATCTCAATTAAGAAAACATGAATCGAGAAACTTCAAAAACATGGACGAAGAGTGCATCCATAATCCAAACCGAGACTTTAAAGATTTCGCTTAATACTTGTTTTGTTTGAAGAATTTGAAAGAAGATTCGCTGACTTAATTAGGTTGAAAGAAATACTTAATTTTATGATATTTCCCCATTTTATGAAAATGTCAACATTGATGGAATATCTGAAAAAATAGGACATTTAATAGATATAACATCAGTCACGGTCGAGGAAGAAATTACTAAATTAAGATGCGATATATTTCTCAAATCCAAAGCATATTTAGCGTTACTGATTTTTGGAAATTGACCTCTGAGGAAACGTTTCCAAATATTTATAAATTGATTTTGTATTTGAAATCATACTTTGGAGGGAGATATCTTTGCGAATATGCTTTTTCAAACATGAACAAAAAACAAAACATTGGTCGCATTTAACAGATGAACATTAAATTTTGTGTTTATGCATTGCAATAAGCTCGTACCAGCCACAATATGATAAATTTGTCGCAGATATACAGTGCCAAATTTCAACTAAACAAAGTGAATAGGATGGTCAGTTTTTGATATATGAATACTTTGATTATATTCGTCAGTAAATTTTTATTTTGTAAATATTAAGTTTTTTCTAGAAAAAATTACATAATTTACCATTTTTTCTTTTTACCGAAAATAAATATGTACGTTAATTTCGCTCTGCCATTGGTAGACCGCCGTCGATTTTTTAAATGTGGAGTAGACCCCGGATCCCAAAAGTTTGGCCACCCCAGAACTACACAAATTATGGTAAATTATGAAAAATCACAAAAAAGACGACAAAGCAAAAGTTATGCCTGAAATTTAATGAAACGCTTACACATTACACAACACAGAGGAATGTACAAAATACCATAAAAAGAAATCAACAGAAAATTATAATTGTGTAAAAATTAGCGTATGTAAACTATGGACAAATAGCAGGTGTAAGTATGGTATAGTAAAAGTCCCTTTAATATTGGACATGATCCCCCCACCGAGAAGCATTACAGCACATGCAGCGATGTGTGGTGCTCTCAACTGTGCGGTCTATTAATTGTATAGAAAATGCGGGCCATTGCAATTCACAGCAGTTGACAGCTTGGTTAGGGCATAAGAAGGAGATAGACTGTAACTAAGCATCTTGCTAGAGCATTCCAAATATTCTCGATTGTGTTAAATTCTGGTGATCAAGCTGGACATAGCATGAGCTCAATCGTTTCCTGCTTAAGATAAGCATCTATGATACGAGTTCTAAGTTGTCTCGCATTATCATCCTGTAGCACGAAAGCATCACCTATTGCTTGGGCATAAGGGCGTACATAAGCATACAGAATGCTATCGCTATAGGTATGAACATTAACATTTCCATGGGAAAAGATATGGAGGTCTATGCATTCACCCAAACAGATACCACTCCAAACACAGACGCTGCCTAGTCAGTATGCACCTCTTTCACGGATGTTTGATGAATGAAAACGAGTTCCACGTTCTCTCGAAATGAAATTGTGCCTCCTATCACTATCGAGGCTAAACCTGTACTCATTCTTAAAGAAAATATTCCTTCATTGATCGCATGTCCAATAGACATGTTGAAGTGTCGTCAAATCATAGCTGAGAAAGCTTTGATTTGTGAATGGAGCTGTTTTCTTGCGAAAAGAGAAATCGGCTTTCCTTGAAATATTGCCATAGAGTTGTGAGCGCGTAATTGTTTAGAATTCCTCCATACATCTCAGAGTTTATGTTTTCAACCACAAGAACTAACGGACCAGCAGGCCAAACCCTCCACCACAATTATTCTGCCATCACCAAATTTAACTAGGGACGCAATGCAATTAATTGCTAAAGAAACATTCATTGTGTATCCGCCAAGCACATTTATCTGATACTATTTAATTAATATTTATTATATATTCCTAATATAATAATAATAATAATGATCTGGTAAAATGTTTCATTAAATTTTTCCCAAAAAATCCAACCCTTTACATTTTTTTATAAAATATTGATAATGCCAATATAATGGACACATTCATTAACGACTATCTAATCTAATCTCAGCGACACGATAGACCTTATAAAGACAAAGGTCTACAGTGCCCATATTTGTTTTCAAGCCCAAGCGCTCTGAGGTGTGAAGTATATGTCCCGGTTAGGTAATCAGCCTAACGTGAAAACTGCCAGTGTTTAATTCCCAAGCATGCTTCGTCTGATTGACCTTGCCTAGCCCAAAGATCGAAACTGGGAGCTGTGCCTTTGGAGATGGAAGCTCTACCATTACGGGGATTCAGTTAACTCTCCAAACATTTCAATATTAGATTTTCATGGTATGATGAATGTACTCAATAATTTATTACTACAGTTTACATTCCCTTAATTACATTTACAGTTCACCATCTATACATTAATTCTAGACGCAATGACGATATTAGATCTTCATGGTAAGATAAATTATGTATTCAATTAGTTTTTACGGTTACAGTTTATAATCCATTGAAGGCAGTTAGAATTTACAATGTATACCTTAACTCTCAAAGCATAAGCAATTTTGATCTTTACTACAAGATGATCTATGTTCTCTTCCATTAGTTTACAATCTGTATCAATTAAACACAATTACAATTGACAATCTGTACATCAATTATTAACCCGTTGACTATATTAGATCTCTACGTAAGATTATCTGTGTACTAAATAAGTTTACGGTTGCAGTTTACAATCTATACATTAACGCTCAACACATTAACAATATTGATCTTCATGATAAGATGAGCTTTTACAAAATATTTTACGGTCACAATTTGCATATTTATAGTTTGAATTTGAAGCTTATTTTCTTACCAATAATCAAATAAATTGTAAATAGTCTAAATTTCCGTAGAGCTTATGCACTGGTCATTGTTTTCTAGAGTTTTTAGAAATACCAAGACTTAAACATTGTCAAATACAGTAAATTCAATGCTAACATTGAGAAGAAAATTTGAATGAGAGCAACTTCCCCTAACAAAATACGCAGAGCTACTATAAAAGATATTAATTTATTTTAAAAAGTCTTTCACCAAAATATTACTGGTACACATATGAGATTACTGATGAAGAAATGTATTATTGGTACATTTAAAGAATCACAAACTCACCGGGTCTGTACTGTTTATAACGTGAAATAAGAACGAGTCCATTATCTTTCTACTAAGACGAGTACTGGTCGATAATAGGAAAAACAGAACAAATGCTTTTCTGTTCTGAATGTATTAGTTTGTCGTTTGCTATAAGAATCTCCATGTAAACAAAGAATTTTGTGCGCTCATCGGAACTTCAAAAACTCTTATTGTTTAATTTAAAATTTATGGAATGCGAATTCTGTTATCGTTTGGAGCACATATACTGTCCAGATGACTATCAAGGGAGTACACATAATGATTATTATATCGGATGTATAAAATTGCTCTCTGTTTGTGGTACTATTCTTATATCTTTTATGTTTATACGTGTGTTATTTTTAAAATATAGCTTTTTCAAAATGGTTGAAGCATTTTTTTCTAATCATGTTTAGAAGTGATTTTAATATCTATTTTTCTTTATTATTCTAAAAATTCAATTAACGAAAAACTATCCATTAAAAACATCATGTGACACTTAAAATATCTTTAGCGTTGATATTTAAAATATCCATTTGTTGACAAAACAAACTTGCCACAGATGAAATTCAGCTTAGACATTTTCAATAAATGTAAATGCTTTGAGGACAATCGAGATTTGGGGAATAATGAAACAGTATTTCATTATTAATTTCGCTTTCCTGCCATTCAGTGAGTCAAATCTTGGAAAAGAAATTGAATTTTCAGATAGTAGAATATCGGTTAATCTTGGTGAGTGCTTTCTTGGCGAGCACGAGCTAACGCGCTTTTTTGCACCTGGCGCCCCTGGGAGCTGAGGCGAATGCTCAGAGATTCTGCTTAAGGATTACATGATACATTTTGAATGAGAAGAGCTGATCACTCGCGAATCTTGAGCAATATCAGCACTAGAAGAAAGAATTATTTATTTCCTTTTAGACTCGGAAAAAGATTTTTGCTTGTTTCTTGCATTTACTTTGATACTTATTTATGATCTTAAATAAAATTACGCTTTTACATAAATTACTTTGATATTTAGAAGAGCCTTACTAAATATCATCGTGATTTCTGTGGATGATTTTAGCATTGTTTTTTTATATTTCGTTATCTTAAATAAAATTTTCAGGTGTAAGAATCTTTAACATGTTTATACCAGAAAATCTTTTAGATAATCATATACCAGAGCATCTTTCAGAATAATCTTTTCAGATATATATACGAATACAAAATTTTCACATAAACATATTATATACAAGTGTAATACATATCATATGATATTGACAATGAATTGTGGATTGGCTAACAGCTTTAGGTTATTGTAAGGTATCTGAATCTACAACTCACTAGCTTACAAGTAAAACATTTTTATTTGCTACGCTATTGTGGCCTGGTTGGTGAGGGCTTGGTTCATGTTATAAAAAAGTAATGAGTTTGAATCCCGGATTAACGGAAGATCTGTCGTGTTCACTAATGACAGCTAGAGGACGTAAAATATATCATGGTCACAATGCCTTACATGTGACACAATACCTGGGGATCAGGCCAAATACGAGCATTCTTATGCTTGATTTTTAGTTTCCAAATGAAGAAGTCTCACCCACATTCATGGCATTAGCACTGGATACTCCACCGTATAAATACGTCATCACTTCAGCAGAATATAATACTGAAAGTTGGAAAACCTAATTGCTGGTGATGGAAAGTAATTATATTCTCCAATAGAAAGAATATATTCAAAGGCCACAAGTTAAACTAGAAAACTCAAATTATAAGGCCATGGTGAACTCATAAATATTGCATAAGCAGATAATTTTGGAACCAAATTTGTTGTGAGGCCTTAGAATAATAGATGTATACAAAACTTTTTACAGAAAATCGGCTATATTACTGTATCATAAAGAATGAAACACACACAAAAAAGTCTTCCACACTCATGTATTAATCAGTAGGTAACTAAATTGCACTTTCCATCTTTGATTCTTCATTAGCAGTAATAAATAAATCAGATAGTTTACATTGCCAAGATCACGATTTTCTAATAAACTTTGATAATTTCGCAAAATTTTTTGGATCCTTGATGTGGAGGAGGTAATATTGTAAATGGGGCTTTTGTATAGAGCAAAAATGTTTCCTAGTGAATATCTGTGAGATATTTCATGTCGAATTTTGATGCAGAGGTTTTGCCAATCTCACTAGTTCTGGAAAACCTTGAATAAATAAAGATTATTTTTCTAAGGTAGCTATTCTAGTTTATTCTAATGAAGGCATTCAAGCAGTAGTTAGAAACCATGTTATACACAGGTTTTCAATGAGAATTTGCATACCTTATCAATTTTTCTTAAAAAATAACTGAACAAAATGTAAAGTGACTTTTTTGAGACAAATATGCAAATCTTGTGCGTCGAATACGTAAGCATATACTATGAGTGGGTAGAGACAGTAGAGGAACAGGATTTGTAATTGCACTTTACAAAATACGCTTTGCATTCGCTGGCACATCTCGCCGAATTTCTTGATGTCTTTGTAATCGATTGAATTCCTATTGTAACAGTAACAAAGAGTAATCACAAAAGTTTGGATAAATGTGAAATGAATTAGAGAATTGTAGGGTGGATCGAAGAAAGTCAGTCTCAAGTTCAGATTTGCTGAGAATACAATTTAACGCTCAACGTCGTGTGCAACTTATAGAAACAGTGAGATCGGATCTATTTAGGAAAAGCTTGGACAAGAACCATGACGGCAGGAGAGGATCACCATTCGTTTATTCTAAGTAAACGTGAATAGTGATGCTCGTCATCTTTCTCGTGACTTCTAGACAGCTTTAGGAATCTGAATTTCGAGAGTTTCCAACAGATTTCATGAGAAAAGGTTGTTATCAATAAGATTCCGTCCCGTTCACTTCTACGCACAGGAGCGTCCGTTCAACATAATGCAGAAAACATAGAGATTGGAGTATGGATCAATGGGCTTCCTTCTCTGCACTTATTAATCAAGGTTCAACCTAATCACAAAGATCCCCGCAGTATGTACATATAAAGAAAACCAGAAACCCGCTACCTGCTTATCAGTGTCCAAGAAATCAACCATTATAGTGGCTAGGTTTAATGGCATGGTCAGGAATGTTAAGTGCCCGCACACTTCTCTATAGCAGATGCAGTGTAACTTCTATGAGATATAGGGATGAGCTCTTGGAGCCTTATGTTTGACTTTTAAAAGTCACGGTTGGTGCTGAGTTCATTTTAAAGATCGACAACGATAAGTCACTTGAAGCTTTTCTGGTCAACGAATTTCTAGAAAATAAGGATATTCGCCAGATGAATTTGCCCTGAAGATCCCCAGACTCCGACCCCTTGGGGCATGTCAGGAACGTTATTAGGAGAGCAATTGCAACTCCTAATCTTCCTCCGCTATCCATTGAAAACAGTCTGAAAACAGTGCTACTGAAAAGTCTACGCACATCACAGACCAATATATTGGCTTCTATTCTGATAAGATAAAGGATCTGTTTTTGTGAGATTTTTATTTGTGCGATTATTTTTGTGCTGTATTTTGTGAGGAATATGAAAATGTTAATCAAATTTCAGGAACATAATTGACGTAATTATCCATAAAAAATGAAATGGTTTGATCAGGGTCATTTAGGTTTTCAATTATTCAAAGTATTTCATCACACTACATAAATATTACATCACCCAACCGCATTACATATGTATTGTCATTCCAGTGCAAACTAGATTTATATGTACAGTGCTTTCAAGTCCCTTGTTTAGTACTGGTCTACATATTCTCTTTGTTGACATCCTATTTTTAACAATTTTTAAATCACAACTGAATAGACTGTGCAAAAAAGAGCAAGCGATTTTATCACTGCAAAATTCACTTTTCCAACGATCATTCATTTGTAATTGTTCGATCAATACTTTAAAAGATATCTATGACTACAGTCATCTACTGAAAAAAACAATGGATTTCATTAATCTACAAGTGAGTTGAGAATCTGACCAACGAGTTGTTGAATAAGATAGGAACTCTAACTGTCATCCTGGCATTATACAAGGTAATCTCTGTGTGGTGTCAAATTATTATGCAGAAATCAATGACATCAATAGTTTTTATTTCGTAAATGTCTTCATTAATAAATGAGATTTCCAAAGAGAGCGGTTGAATCGAACCTCGATAATCAAAACTTATGAATTATTATTAGATTAAGAAACAAAACAAATTTCAAAACCTTAGTGAATATATCATGAATATCCAATCGTAAATCAAAATAAAGTATCATGAGAACCGAATTTCCTAGTATCTTATATAAGGAAATCTCTCTGAATTCTGTCATAGCAGAATACTAGAATCCCATAAAAATTTCCTTTCAATTCAAATGTTTAATATAAAATTCTAAATATTTAACGTTCTATTTTTCAATGCCCTTTATAAGAATCCCACTAGTACCATATTATA
>JAPDSC010018525.1:0-12400 GCA_026290005.1 Latrodectus geometricus
AAAAAATAAAATTCTGAGCTTGCTAATAAACATTTTTCAAAACACCCATCAAAATCTTTCAAAATGGCGCGATAAGCATTTCACGCATGCGCATAAACGTTGGCCAATAATTCTCACAATTTCGATATCATTGTAAACAGTTGTGCACTACTAAAACCAGAATCTTTGTCTGTAAAGGCACAAAATAGAATTTAGCGGTAAACCCAAACCTAAATTTTTTTGACTTCAGACATGCGTGAGCAATGGCTGAAAACGAGGCGGAGACGAATGTATGGCAACCCTATTTCCGGTTTGAAAGAGAACAAAAAAGAGGGAAATTTTTCTCTTTTTTTTTTGCATAGAAAGCAGTTGAAAGAAAAAATATATTCCACTGAAAGAAAAATTTACAACTGAAAAATATAAAATTATTAATTGAAATTAAACTTTCAAAAGAATGTAATAAAAAATTAAGGAATTCCAGGATTTATTTTGAAAAATAAGGACATTTCAGGACGTTTTTTTAAAAAATCAGGAATTTCAGGAATATCAGGACAACTCCGAGCCCTGCAGATCTGATTTTTCAAGGAGTACCCAGATATTTCTGGTTTGACAGTGTATTATGGTTAAAAACTGAAAAGATTTGAATTAATAATTTACTTACATATACATTTCGATTAACCTTATCTTATTAATATAAGATGTCTTAATAAAATATTAATCGATTTAAAATGTAAGTAAATATACTGTAGTACTAGTTTTCAATATTTATGATAATGAGGGAAAAATGTAAAAATAATAAACAAACAATTTTCATATGAAAAAGTAGTTTATTAATTTGAAGCATTAATTATTATTGTATTTCAATAATGTATTAAGAGTCAATCCTTTTTCTCTTTCGAACTTATTTTGATAAAATCATGATATTCATAATTGAATGAAATTTATTATTTTAGTCCAACCTTTTCAATGAAGAAAAGTCATTAATAGTATGATTTAGAAAAGGATAGCAGAATATTTATCACAGAATGAATTTCTTGTAGCACTCCCTATACTTAAAGACTGATTAAAGTTGACACCAGTTTCTTTATTATCTGAAAAAAATATTACTTATGAGGTAAAATAATTCAGATATTAATTTACAAATGTAATTTTTAAAATACTTTATTAATTAAGGTTTAGTTTAGGACAGAAAAAATTATCAAAAAATGACCTTTTATTTTAAAATTATGTAAATGTTGAAATAATAGAGCTATACTGTTCTATTAAATTCATTATTTATTATGCAATTGATTTTAAATATTCTGAATGTTTAGTTAGTGCCGATAGCTTTATTTTTATTAGATGTTAGCCATTAAAAATGTTAAGAATTATATTAAATCATAAATAATTCTGTGTGCTTTAACACCTGAGCTGGAGCAAAGTTTGGTTAAAAAAATTTGTCCTGCAATGCTTGATAAATTTTGTTAATAAAACTTTGCTCCAGCAAACAGTTGTTAAGCCACACAGAATTAATATTATTTATCATATTTTAATGTTTTTATATTAAATGTTTTCAGTGTGTGAGAAAATATCAACATGCACTTCTATACTGTAAAATGAAAAATAAATTAAAAACATAATAAATGATTTAAATTTTTGAATTATCTAAACCCAAATAGAAGAACATCTTAAATATTCATTTTTATAAAATTATAAATTTAACTGTAAAACATAGTTTTAGTTTAAAATTTCTCAGTTACATGAAGAACTTCTAAAATTATGTCTTCTATTATACATGAAAATTTGAAATAGTGATTTATATTTTGTAAATTAAAAATAAAGAGACTATTTTTGCCTTAAAACAATAAGCTTTTATGGATATTATTCACATTAATTTTAAAATATTATTTTTTTTAACAGATTATTTCAAAATATAATAAACTCAACATTAATATGAACACATTGATCAATGAAACCCACGATCAATAGTTTATTAAACCACGTTTTGCACAGATAACTCTTATTTGTTAGGTATAAACATGCTTCTGCAGTCCATCTACATCCAGAGAATACAATGCATTAGTTATGCAGCTTTCTAGATCTTACAGAAGAAAAAAATGCTGTCGGATGCGACATTATTTCACTATATTTGGCATATTTTCTGTGGAGTTAAGATATGGACTCTGTGGTAGCCAGGGAAGGTGTTGGATGTTAGACTGATATACAAAGAACTAGTTTTGAATACTCCTGATATGATGCACATGATGAGTATCAACACAACATTGTAAGGTGCATTTGATATGCCAGTGTCTCACAGTTGTCTACCCTAAAAAAACATCAAGGCACCAACAGAATATGCCCCATGTTATGTCACTAAACCCTTGCACAATTGAATAAGGCTAGACAGATTTATGGCTTCATAGTGTTCCTACACAAATTCAATGGCTTTTATCAGTGCAAAGGGTAGCATGATTCATCTGAGCACATTAACAGATTAATTTTCAGATGTCCAATATCTTCCTTTCTGACACTGCTTTAAATGAATTTTTGCCTTTCTGGTTGAAAAAAAGTGGTTCTCTTACAGGCAACCGACTACACATTCCTATCCCCTGCAATTTTCTGGGAATCGTTTAAGCTAAAATCTATTCGGAAAAACCTTGGTTGTCGATTTTGTCATTTGAAGGACAGTTAAGTACATTTTCTACCGTATAATTCGTCGTAGATAATGCCGATCACATTCATGGATTCTGATTCCAATTTTTGATACAGCTGTTTTTGAGAATCCTGCGAGATTTGCTGTCTTCATAATCGTGATTCTTATAAACGATCATCAAAAATAAATCCTTTTTCAAATAATGAAAGGTTCTTCATTTTCCCATTTTATTTCATTCATTCATCTTGAAATACACTCTTACACTTTACCTATGCAAGCATTCTAACGACGTGTAGAAAAAATTCATATCATAAAAAAAATTATATACCATATCCTTAGCAAAGCATTTAAATGAAAAATTGAAAGGTTTTCTAATTCATTGGCCTGTGTGTGTTATATAAAAATAAATTAGAAAATTTCAAAGCTTTTTATATTATTTGTTGCCTATATAATCATTTTATAACAACTAAATCCAAGTTTTATTTGTAAATAATTATAACACTTACCTTTACATTCCATACTTAGAAAAAACACTAAAATGTAAGGGTAAGTATAATTCAAAATTTCAATTTGAGTTATAAACGATAACTATTGCATAGTATAATCAATTCAAAGCTTAAGTACTTATACCATCTAACTATAAAATTACATTGAATTGGTTAACTAATGAATGTAAAAATTCTATAGTACTGTTTTCCTTTTAATAAGATTTCATTGAAAATGAGAAAACCGAGTGTAATTTTCTACATTTCTGAATAATCATGTAATGTCAATCTGTTCTGATTTTCATTATATTTTAACTATAGAAAATTTAATAACAATAAAGTTGTAAATTTCTTAATATTTTATGATTTCTTTGTGATTTTGACTGTAACAAGAAAAAAATTTGAAAGACTTGACTCCTTCTTATTAATTGCATAAAGTTATTAATCACACAGTTATAATAATTATATCTTGTTATAAATAAGAAAATTTTTTAGTTATTTTAAAATAAAAAAAAATCACCCAGATTCAGGTTTCTCAAATATATTTAGTTGATGTGAAGGTGTAGACTTGCTTTTCTCGGAATGGAATTTTTCTGAAAACTCTCGCAAGTTATATGAAAGAAAAACTGCATGTTCTCTCTTTTTAATCATGAATTCATTTGGAAGCAGCTGTTGGTCTTTTCCTAAAACATGCATGTTATTTATCTTTAATAGATATATGTAGAATATGCAAGTACGAGTATATATGTTATTTAGTTTGATATTTTCTAAAAGCTACTTATTAAAACATTATAAATAATAAATAAGCAATTTCTTGAACCTCATTTAAATAAATGATATGTTGCATATAGTGCCTGCAAAAAATATTAGAAATGAAAATTTGCTTCATAGAAAATGATTTTCCACTGAACTTCATTACTAGTAACAAAAATATACCTTTAATTGGTTACTGACAGAAATGTATAATTGATTAAGATAAAGTTATGTATTCATTAAAGGCTTATTATGTAATTAAATCAATTGAATACACATAATTTTCAATCATAGGTGAAGACACATGCACATGGAAGCGTATATTTGAAAAACAGTTAATAAATGGTTGACATACAATTTGAATAGCCTGGTTTAATATTTATCTTAAAGACAGAATTTTTAATTCTATTTGCTTATTTTTCGCATTTAAAAATAATAAAAATTAATATGAATATAGCACAAACATTTATATCCCTTAAAGCTACATGCAAGTTAATTGTAGAAAATTCAGATTTATTATACAAGTACTGAAGAATAATTTAAAAGTTAATTTCAGAGTGTTGAGAATCTTTTATCATTGACAACATCATGATAAAAGATGCACTAAAACATTTTTTTTTCCGCAGGAATAATTATTTGGGGAAAAGGATAAAATTACTAATGAAAAAATTGTTGAGAAGGCTATATAAGTTTATAAGATGAATCTGAAAACGGTGTTTATAAGAATTTTGTATTTTCTGATTTATCGAAAAATTCTTATTTTTTTAATTATGAGTTGTTACACCAACTACCATATTACTGCACTTAGTCTTGTATCCACGATAGGAAATGCCAAAAAAATTTCTTAAAATATCCCCTGATTATTTTATTTTGTTTTCTAAGTTAAAAGAACCATTAGGGTAAATATTTCTAACCATATAAAAGATTTTCTTACATAAGAGAAAGAGCTATTTCATTAACTAGACATTATCTGTCAAAAGTATCGTAAAAAATTAGAATGTAAATAAGAAAGTACATTACAAAATAAAAAATGTGCAATTTCTTGTATACATTCTTCATCTCGAATTGCTAATTTTCTTCCCAATTCTAATAAATGAAACTCAGAAATGTTCATTTTAAAATGATTAACTTATGATATAAGACTGATATTTAACTTATTATTATTACTTTTTAAGACATATCAGTATTTTTAGATATCAATGATATGCCGTACAAACATTCTTGTTAAAATTACCTTATTAAACAAAATACTGGGAATGATAATTTTATTTTTGCTAAAAGTTACTATTTTTATAAAACAATTCTATTCAATATACACTATTTTCTGAAAAATATAAAAAGAATTTAACTAGTAAGCATTTCTGAAGTTAAAATTATTCTCCCCTTTAAAATTCTAATATTTATACTCAACAGCACTTGGTCATAAAAAATTCTTGCTTAGTGAGGAGTTCTTTTGAAGAGTTGCATGAGAAAATGTGTAGCTTCTGGAGTAACTTCCTTATACAAATGATCAAAATGATATCTGACAAAAATCACATTCTCTTATTTCTTGATTTGTATCTCCAAGGAAAAGCGATACTCCACTTAACCTAAACAGGCAGTACATATTTATCAAAAATTGAAACCCACAAGTGTGATAATAATTTCTTGAATAACAAGCTAAATTTTTCTAATAAGAAACATTACATAAAAGTGATCCATTTTCATTTTGTTAAATTGTCTTTCAAAGTATTAAGCCCTCTTTTCTTCATATCATATTTGCAAAATAGAAATATTGTGATAATCTATTTAATACCTACACAGAAAATAAGACTATGTCTCAGTTAAATTAGCTGTTGTCCCTGAATAATTTTGGAGGGCTAATTCAGGTAGCCATAAAGTAACAAATAAAACAAACTAGAAAATAAGAATTTTTCTAATTTTTTAAAAATTCCTTTTATGGTTTATTTTTTTGGTATAAGATTCACTTGTGCCAAAAATAAACCATAAAATTGAAACCTGCTAGTAAGGTTATATTAGCAGGTTTTATTTTATTAGATTATTCAGTATTTTTAAATATAATTTGAAATGGATGATATTTAAAAGTTTTTCAAAAATCATATTTTTAATCATTAAAACAATGATGCTTTAATCTTGGAAATATTTTTTTTTTAAATTGGTCAGAATGTCAATAAAAAACTGAAATGGGGTACTGAATTTATTAATTTAGAAACTGGACACACAATTAAAAATATTTTTCAACGTTTATATTATTTTTTGAGAATAAAAAATTTATTAGGAGGATTTTGTATACCATGAGCCCCTATCATTTACGTAATATTGGATGGTCATGAAGAAAACACCAACAAATCGGCACCAATTTTTTGGCCAATATAATTATTATTCACAAAAATATTTTGTTCTTAGCTTTGATCCTGTCTATGAATGTCAAATTTATCAAGTTATAAACCATTAACAATAACAATGCAATCATTTAATTTATTCCTTAATAATTTTTAAAGTTATTAAGTTAAAATATTTAATTTCTTCTTTACATATTTGTCACATTATAAGTTATTTGAAATACTCATTTTTTCTACAGTTAGAAATCACTTTTGATAAATAGAATATCACACACCAATAGATCAAATATGATAAATTTTGTTAACTTTTAAAAAGTCTTTGACAAAATAAGAAAGCTGCATCCTTAATTAAATATATCATACTATAAGATTAATATGAATTAACTTCTAAAGGTATGATCATAATAATTTTTGTTTTATAATAAATCATTAATTTTTCAAAACTTGTATTCCAAAAGCACATTTCATATTTATTATGATACGTTTGATGAGAATGGTGTTCACACTACTCACAAAATTTAAGGCAAAACACCAACACCCCAAATGTCCACTGGAGTATGAACTTCTCCCTTGACAACTTCAGGGGCTAAAGTAAAAGTAGATTTAGTCAATACATAATGAAGTTCAAATTTCATACGTACAACACATTTTTTTAAAACTGGATTGTACCTAAATATTCTAAAGATCCATTAACTTGGACTTTAGCTCAAAATATTCCTTCTTCTGGAACATATTGAGCAGACCCAAAGTCAACAAGTTTGATATTAGGATGGTGGCGGTCATTGAATCAATCACATTGATTTAAGTAAAAATTGAAAAAAAATCATTATTGATTAAATAATATTAACCTTCTTCTTTATATTCCAAGCCGTACCCATCAAATTTTGGTGGTAGCCATGTGAGATATATTTCTGTATCAGAGCACTTTTCAGCTTTTGGGGGATCTGGTTTGACTAAAACACCTAAATTATATAAACAAACAAAAATGTAATTTTATAATGCAACTTTAAATATCAACAAATTACACAGATAAATGCAGAATTTCAAATAAATTTTAAACTGAAAATACTCACCTCCTAGATTCAAACATGCCCTCTAACAGATACTCCATGACAGTTTCTAGCAGAGCATTTGTATACACCAACATCATAAGCTTTTGCTGGCCTTAAGGTAGAGAACATCCTCAACCAGACCATTTGCTCATCTGTGAAATTAATATGATTAAAATAAAAGTAAAGAAAGGTAACCGAATTTAAAAAAAAAAAAAATTCATTTGTTTATATCTTACAATTATCCTGGAACTTTCAATGAGAATTCTATCATTTCTAAACCATGAAATTTGAGCTTCTGGGGAAGCAGTTACTCTGCAATAAAATTCAGCATTCTCATTTTCTCTAATAACAGCATCTTTAATCTTCTCTTGGAAGAACGGTGCAGTTCCTAATCAATTGAAAGTAATAAATGATAAATATATGAAAATGTATTGAGCTACATTTTTTTAAACATAACTGTGTGTGATGCTGAATCTTTAACTATAAATAATAAGACATCTCATTTAAAATAAAAGTAGTTTTCATAAGTATAATATACATAAATTTTAAATTGTAAAGAAAACTTATACCAAATGAATCACAATGAAGAAGTGAATGTAAAACAGAAATAAACTAACTGTAATAAAGTAACAGTAAAAAACTACTTTTATAAGCATCTTTAAATACATAGATAATAATGTAGTAAAAACTTGTTTTTAAACTAATGTTTCATTAGACATATATGAAACTAGATTCACAATAAAATAATTCTTACACATTGATCAATAATTGCAAAGTGAAGTTAACCTTTTTAATCAACAAAAAAGTAGTTTTCTTAATAGGTGATTTTTATAAACACCATTAATTACTCTTTAATTTAAATTCTCTTTGCAAGGAAATTAACAAGCAACATGAAACAGAAAAGAAACAGGTGATTATATATTTCTAATTGTATTAAAAATTCTTTATCAATTGATATATTTCTAGCATGTTTTTAAGACGTTTTGTTTCCTTTTTTTATGATATAAATCATTTCAGTTTACTCCAAAAATAAGAATACAGGAGAACACAAAAGAGAGATTCAAAAGTGGGGAAATTACAATCATTAGGAAATAGTTAATGCTAAATGTAGGTAATTTTAAGGAAAAAGAAAAAATTTAATACTTTTTTAAAAATGACCAGGGATTTAAGACCCAGTACAGATACTCGCAGGTTAAGAATGTTTCACAACAACCATGCATTTAATAAATTTTAATTTGCTTCAAAATATGTAACAGAAATATGCCAAAAGAGGTATTTTTCTTGTCTTATAATATTAAAATATTTTAAAATAAAATTAAATGCTAAGTAAATAAAACAATTTACAACATTCATTTAGTTTTACACTATTTTTAAGAACTTTAATGATTTTCAAAAATATTTAAAATAAAAATTTTTTCTAATTAATCAAAATTGACTTGTTTTTCATGAGCTAACAATGTAATTATTAAATAAAAAATATTTTACCAGCAGTTCCTCTGAACCCCCTCTTTTTTTTCTGACTCCTTGATTCAATATGTTCATAACCTCAGCCAGGAGTTCCAACCTCATGTCGCAACCTTAAATTAGCAGAACGAGATACACCTTTCTTCTCATCATTTATTTCCTCATCCATAACATCTATAAATTTCCTTCTTTCTTTGACAGCAACCTAGTTATGACAATGGTTTCAAAAAATAGAAAAACATTCATTTTTTCAAATTTTATTAGTTTTAAGTACTTTGAAAAGTAAATAGAATGTTTGAAAAATACTCCTGCATATTTTTAAACAAAATTAAGAATTTAAGACAAAAAACATTTTAAGAATGAAATATAGAAACTTTAATGCATAATATTTATAAATAAATTCTACCTAGATGTTTTGTACATGTGAATAAAGATAATTAAAAAAGTTTGTTCAATATAAAAATGTGAAATCAAAGTAAAAAATTTAATTTTTTTTCAAGCAAAATATAGTTAATTAATATTCACATTTTTAAGAGAAAATAAGAAGTTGCCGAGAAAACATTAAGATCAAGGATTTAAGTAACTTACTATTATTTTTTTTTCTAAACAGCATTTTATTTACAGACTTAAAATTTTCCAGTTCTCACTTTTAGTTAAATATTTTGAAGTACTCTTTTAGAAAAATCAACAAATAAAACTACAAAACTATTTTAAAATATTTAGGAGTGACAAATAAAAAAAAAATATCAATGTTTTTTTTTTTTTTTTTATGAAATATCAAAAACAAGTTTGTTTACAGCTCCAATTTCTTTTCCATATTTTAATTGATTTTCATTTTAAAAAACATCCAATCTATAAATTCTAAATAATAACTTTAAGGTAAATTGGATTAATATTATAATAATTGATTCATTACCTCATTTTCAAAAATTTAGCTGTTGTAATTGAAACAGTAGCATTATATAGATGAATACAATTTTGTTCGTATATAAATGTTCTAATTTACATTGAAAGTCAATAGTTTTTAAAAAATTATTAAAACAGAAAATGATGACTTTTTAATGTGATGGATAATTTTGTATCATTATTTCAAATTTATTCCCAGCAAAATAGTTAGTGTACTATTGATCGAATTTAATTTATGCAAACATATTTTCAATAGGCACATGAATTTTTCCTTCACAAATAATTATATAATGATAGGTTAATAAATAAATTTTTAATTTATAGTTTTTAATAATTTTCATAAAATTAAATTTATATCAATAATAATTAACAAATATGTATAATTTTTTTGTACTTTAGATTGCTTGTTTTATTTTCACAAATATTTAAATTTTAAAATATATTTTATTAAATATAACACATACGTCACTGTATCCCCAATGCTTATCCTTCAAATGATTGGCTAAGATTGGACTTCGACCAGCACCAACTTTTAGGTACCTCTTAATGCGTATAGAGAAGTCTGGATCTCGAAGAGGCAACAAAAATGTGTCAGGCCAATTCTGATAACTATAATTAAAAAGAAAATAATTTTAAAAGTTATCGAATTTATATAGGATATATTATAGAGGAACACTTTTTTTAAAAAAGAAAATTTTCATCTTTTTATAATGAATTTTGAAAAATGTAATCAGTCTTTAAACATATTAAAATTTTATCATGGTATTTCAATGTAAGAGAGAAGTTTAACAAAAATAATAAATACAAAAAAATTTTCTTTGATTAAATTATCATATCTTCAAGTTAAAAACTTTATTACTACATCTAACATTTACTTTGTAGTTTCTATAAATTATTTTTTTTTAAAGTTTGATACATTAATAAGATATTTCATTTAATAAATAAATTCAAGTTATATAAGATAAAATTGCAATGTAAAAAGGCTTGTTTCCAAAAACAGAATCTTGCAAACAGTGCTTTGTGAAGCAACTTTTATAAATAAATTTGTTATTCTATGACTATATTTTAAACATAAATAACGTATGTATAAAAATGTATTTTAATTTCAATATTTTATTCATTATTTATACCTACATAAGATTCAGAATGTGTGATGTATTAAGAATATATTCCTAAATACTTTTTCCAACCCATATTTCTTTTGAATCAGAGTTACTCATTTTCAAGCTATCATATTTACATAAGACAATGTTATTAAGTTCCCAGAGATGAAATTAGATTAAAGTGAGTATACATTTTAATATTTTAATTCAGTATCATTTAAAAAATTAAACTCTCAAGTATAAAATTACATTAACTTTTAACATGTTTACTTTTGTTATGTATTTAAAATACCGAAGTAAACAAACTTCCTTTTCGTTTACGTAGAAAAGTAATCAATTTTATCTTTCCTTATATATATAAAATTCTTAAATGTTAGAGGTAAATATGCAAAAATTAAAAAGTAATCTACAAAATTACTTTCAAAAATATCGTTTTTTACTTCTTGAAAGAAATTTTACACTAATTTACAGATACTTTATGCTGCAAAGCATAAAACTTAGAATTTTTCTTTCTATTAATATTAACAGTTAAATAGAAATTAATTAATTAGATATTTGATTCTGATTTTTTATAAATAATATGTTTAGAAAACATTCTTTTCATTGCAATGGTTTTGAATGAACTTTAGACCCATACTTACTGGCTTTCAGACCTGGGATCAATAGCTTCTCCTTCTATTCTTTGCCGGTATGTAACATCAAAAACAGCAGGTTTCACTTTATTCTGTCAAGCTCTCTGTCTGGTGTAGATGGTGGAGTATATGAGTCATCTGGTAGATAAATCATACGGCTGGGATGCGTGAAGCAAGATTCTAATGTTCTCCTTCAGAAGAACCATCGGCAAGATGCATTACTGACAAAAAATATGAGTATAAATTAATATTATAATTATATTAATATAAAATATGAGTATAAATTAATAAAATATTTAAAGTTTTTATTCAAAATTTAAATATTTTAATGGTTAAGCTAAAAATTATTTTTGTATTTTGGAACTCTATTTTGAATTGCCCATGGATAAAATATGTTTAAAATACATAAATTAAAAACAAATTTTTAATTATAAAAACTAAGAATTTTGTACCAATTTTAACAATTAGTTCTTTTAATTATAATAAATTTATCCTATCACTCTGATTAATCATAATTTTTGTTATTTTTTAAATTTTTTCTTATACAGTGAAATATAAAAATTTTGTAAAAAAAAAAAAAAAAAAAGAAAAAGAAAAAAAAAAAAAAAGAAAATTATATATGTAATTGTTAAAATCACACTATCAAAAATAATGTAAAATTAGATAATACACATAAAATAATCACAATAATATTCTTAATATTAATTTTTTCTTTCCCTAACAGTAATCCTGAAATCTTATTTATTTTGTCAGCTATCTTCTTAGTATTTATGATTTCTGGTACAAAAGTGGATTTGTTTAAATATGTCTATTTTCAAGTAAAGGAAATCAAAGAGGTTACATCTATTTACAAAGTTGAACAGATGAAAGCTTAAATTTTTATAAACATTTTACAAAAATATAGTAATAAATTTCATGGTTTAAGAAGGACACACAGTAGTAATGTATGTCATCCTATGAAATTAGAATCAAATACAAAATATTCCAAAAATAACTGATATATTTTGAAATAAGTTATAAAAAATAGAGTAAAATAAATAAATAAAAAAAAA
>JAPDSC010018527.1:803-16255 GCA_026290005.1 Latrodectus geometricus
TATATATATATATATATATATATATATATATATATATATATATAGCTAGATAAATGCACAGGATAGAGAAAGTAAAAAATTGTAGATATGATATTTGTCTTTACCTAACTTAAATATTGTTGAAAAAAATCAATGAAATGTAATCTTTATTTGTAATGCAATGATATGCAACTGTATGGAATATGCTTGATGTAAACATATTGAAAGGCATTAAACATAAAAAATCTAAAAATGTTTATAATTTTTAGTGAGGTATTTATAGAAACAAAAATAACATAAATATATTTAAACTTTTAAAAACTTTAAGGCTATACATAGTTTTTCTAATTTATTCATTTTGATATTTTCCTCATTAAAGTATCATATTTTCAAAAACAAAGAATTCATTTCGTTAAAATTACAATTTGCATTCTTTACTTTTCTAGAGTCATTCTCTATTTTGCTTACTTTTCTGTTTTATTAGCAAAGATTTATGTTATTCTGGTTGGTATTTAGTTTTATATAATTGTTTTAAGATAATATAACATACACAGAAAAACATTTTCTTAAAAACATTTAGATATATCTTTTATCATTTACATAGTTTGCGTTTTAAAATTTTAAACGAGAATGTGATATGCAAACACTTTAAAACACTATTCAAATCCACTATATATAGAATCAAACAATATGTTAGTAATGTCTTTTTTAATTACTAGATTTGAAAATTTGATATAAACCATAAATTATCCAAAAGTTATTTATAGTTTTAGGTATACTCTATAGACATAAAAATAGCATAAAAGCATTAGAACTTTTAAAAGCTTTAAAGCCATACTAAGTTTTCCTAATTTAGTTATTTTGATTTATTCTACATTAAATAATAAAGTATTATGTTTTAAAAACATGGAATTCATTTCAATAAAATTACATTTTGTATTCATTACTTTTTTATATAGATTAGTTCTTAGTTTTGTTTAAATTTGTGCTTTATTAGCAAAATTTAATTTTTATCGGCACTTAGTTTTACAAATTTGTTTTAACAGGATGTAACATTCATAGAAAAATATTTTTTTTAAATACATTTCACTTTATGATAGTAAAACTTTTTAATTAAAATATTTAAAAACATATGGTTTGTATAAAACTAGTTTTATTTATCTTTGAATTGTGAAACACTTTTATAAATTTTATACAATTGTTACGTTGCATAACCTTTTCAAATACTTTGTTACATAACTTTTGTGATGCATAATGATTAATATAGGATTTGCATAACAATCGCTTTGAAACTCTCAGGCAGATTATTATTATGCTAAAATGTGACAACAAACATAGAATAATTTCCAAAATTCCTTTAAATCAGATATTCATAACATGATTTAAATCTAAAAATTTGAACTTTTAGAGAGAAATTGTAATCGTTGAATGTGTGTGACATAATTTCCATTCGAAGAAACTTACTTAACAATAATATTAATTTAACAAATAATATGGATTATTTGTTTATATACTGTAATTTCATATAAATAAATAGTTTGGAATTTTTGTTGTTTATTTTTCAAAAGTATATTACTTTGATATTTTTTAAAATAAATTTTTATAATTTCAAAATAAGAATGTATATTATCAATGGAGTATGTTTAGCAAATAAAATACTTTAATAATGACACATTTCTAATGTATAGTAACAAAGTATTGATTATAGATTAAGATTTTATTTGTCAATATAATTAATACTTAAATATATTCAATTACCATAAATTGATTTATTGAATAATACATCGTAAAGAGATATTTTATCTGATTATGTTATACAACGTGTTTAATATTTTGTAGATAAACGTATGTCTTCCTATGATGTTCAATGGAATAATCTTAAGTCCATTATAAATTCCATTTAGAAATGTATCGTGGTCTGTAATCCATTATCACATTACAGATTCCATGTAGTATAAGATTTCCCTTAATCATATGTAAACACAGTGTATGTTATATTCAATTTTAGTTTCTATGAAAAAATATTTATGAGTTCAATGGTGGATAATTTTTCTGTTTAAAATGTAAAAATGTTTTACAGGTTATAAGTGTTTTATTTCTTTTTTTAAAATTAGTTTTTATATTATATTTTACTTTAATCGAAGAATGTGTATCAGATTTTATGATATTAAGTCTTAATGACTTTTGTTATTATTAAAAAAGTGTATTTGTTCTAGAATTAAAACTTTACAGAAATTTAAAAAAAATAATTTGTTAATGTTATTACTATTTTTAATTTGAAAATATATTGAAATATTCAATAATAAAGAATTTCTTAATATAAAATAACCATACTAAGAAATATTCCCTGAATTTACTTATGAAATCATGTCATTTTATTTTAAATTTATTCTATGTTGCCATTGAAAATCTCAAACTATCAATAAAAATATCCTTTTTATTTAGCACTGATGTAAACCTTAAACTTAAGATATTCTATTACTTTTACAAAATTATGCAGAGAAACTTTATTTTTTTAAATATTAAGATTCTTTTTTTGCATTTAATTTTCTCTACTCAGGTAAAATTATATTTATGAATTTTCCGTTTAAATGAGTAAGTTTCTCAAGCAGAACTAATATAAAATTCAACTTCCAGAAGTATCTCTTCCAGGGAAATGTTTTTACTTTGATCTTATTTTCTTACGCTCTGGACAATTTCTTATTTGATTTATATTTTTCTAAGAAACCTCGTAAGAAAATTATTTCCGGCAGATATATTTTTTTATAATGTGAGTAGAATTAAGAGGCATTTTTTTCAGATAGAACTGCTTAAATAGAAAAACAGATATGAAAAATCAATATCCAGCTTTTGGAGCTAATCTAGGTTCTTCATGTTGTTCGTAATATCTCACTTCAATTTGCATTGAAGTATCTAAACGAGAAGAAATGTTATTAAAGTATAAAATTTCGACATTATTACAAGTGTTTCTTAATTTCCAATATGTTTAACCAATAAAGATTTTTACTCAGTTATAAATGAGTAAGGTTTATTTTTAAAATAGAAATTATTTATGATTAATTTTAAAAATTAGGTTTGTTTTAAGCTTCTTATATCTGAATTGTTAGAATTTTCCAGTAAAAATGTCTATCATGTTTTATTTAGTACCCATACGAAATTACATGAATAATTTTTTGTGAGTTGATACTTTACCTATTACTATACAAATGAATGTTAGTAACAAAATGAAATTTAAAGATGCGCTAAGAACATTGTAACATGCTATTTAGAGAAATATTTTGCTTCTTTAAGGATTTCAATGTAATTTGAACTTATTCTTCAAAAAGTATATTATACAATTTAGCATGTATCGTAATTATTAAATATTACGTATCTGTTGATAATATTTTATACATAAGACATTTAAAAATATTCTATCGTTCTATTTGTGCTCTCAGTAAAAAATTTCATTATAATTAATTTTTTTCACTTCCATACTGTCATGCAGTAATGTAATAATTTTTATCTTTCTTTTTTAAAAATTATAGATCATCAGATTGCTCATCAGCAATACTTTAATCTAGAAAGCCACAAACTTATTATTTGATGTCTGAAACCCGATATCAGTCAATTATCTTATAAACTTAGAATCAATTTTATTTTTCCCATTATTTAAATAAATGCTTTTATTGGATGAGATTTCAACTGTCTATTATTTAAAATTACATCAAATATTTTAAAAAATTCAGATGTTTTTTATTTTTATTAATGCTATAATGAAGACAAATATTATTGAAAATTTATTTCAAGTTCTGAGGACATGAGAGTCAAAGTGCTTCAAATAGTATTTTCCATACATTATTTTGCAGAATAAACAATGAGCAAAGGGAGACTAACACTTCGCCACACGAAGACAGTAAATTGAGACTCGTTTATCCTTACTCGATGGGCACTTATATACCAAGTCATGGAAGGGAATATCATTATCACATCACTCCAACACAAACTACATTTATAAGTAGTTTTCATTTATCTTCACCGTGAAAAGGACAAGGAAACACACATAAAAAGAAACATCCATCCCGAACTTGTAAACCAAAGGTTATAAGACAAGAACGATAATCACTCAATCATCAAAAAGCTAATTTAAACTATACTGTAGTCGTACTTTAAGCACAATAATTTAAATTCTGTTTATATATATATATATATATATATATATATATATATATATATATATATATATATATATTATTTAACTCAAATATTAATAAATTAAAATTATGCTAAAAATTTTACTGAAATTAAGAAATATTAAGTTAGTTTTTTAATAATGTTTCATTTAAATTAAATATACCTTTTTTCATTAAAATGTTTACAACAAAATAATAAAATATTTTTAATGTGTTCTTTTATTAAGACATTTACTGGCACTAACTTATGGATAAAGTTTTATTCTTTATACCACATACGAGGTATTATTTATTTAATTGTTTAAAACTTGTTTGATTTTTCTTACTGTTGTAAGCAATCATTTATTTATTTGAGGCTTAAGCTTTTAACATCTTTTTAATTTAGAACCATATTAAAGTGACAATTTGAATACTTGATTGTCTCCATACATTTAATTTCATCTCAATCTTGTGCCTTACTCTTTAGAGTGATGTCGTCATTTTCTTTATATTTTTGGGTGTAAATCGTACTTTAACATGGATGAAATTCATTTTCATTGCGTTCCATATCGTAGTATTTAAGAAAACTATTAATTGAGATTCATATTCAAATGAATGGATTTTTCTATTTTTCGATCACAGCTTTACTGTCACCAACTGTGATATATATTACAAAATTCAAACATTATCACCTACTGCAAAGTCTTATCGTCATTTATTATAAATCTTGTGTATTTCAAACATTTTAAATGATTAAAAAATATTAAGTTTTCATAGTAAAATTTGCTACAGCTAATCGCAATTACAATTCCTATTTATATTTGTGAGTTTACTCCTTTTTGCTAATGGCCTCAATATTTCTAAATCATTTATTACAATGCTATTATAAAGGATTATGGGGTTTTAGTATGCAATTACCAATGCAAACTATAAATTCGAAAATCAAGCTCTATCAAGGAATAATAAATTTCAAATATATGGATTTAAATTCAAGTGTTAATGGTATGAACATTCAAAAAGTATAAAATAAAGTTAGATGACGCAAAAATGGTATTCACATCCCCGAACAATTTCAAAATTTCAGCAAAGAAATTAATGTTTATATATTATTTAAAAATTACGATTTGCTCTAGTGTAAACAACTCATGACGTTTACATTTTCTCAAAATGCCTTGCAAAGAAACTAAAAACTTGAATCACTCGAAAGTGATAGGAAGGATTTTATTTATTTTGTGTTGTGATTATTTTGAATACTTCAACTCTAAAGTTACCATCTGATCTTACAAGCAATTTTATCACTAGGATCAACTGTTGTTCTTTTTCTCAAAATCCAATATTATTTATTATTATTATCTTTTTATTAATAATAATAAATAATTATTATTTATTATTATCTTTTTATTAATAATATTTAATAAATGTATGGTGATTACAATGTTTATTTTGGAAATTGTTTGTCATGGAAAAACTAGTGCCAAAGATTTGGCAAGTATTAGCAGATCAACGGGAAAATCCCAAAGTACCAACTATATTTTATAAAAAGTTGATTCAATTTAAAATCCAGATATTAAATTTTTCCAAACAAACTATTTGTTTTATCCCTCAGGCAAAGTTTTGTGATGTCCATCTCGAAATAATTTAAGTTTTTCTAAGCAGAAATGAATATGAATAAAAAGTAATATTATACATTAATTTACCATTTAAATTTTTTTTCAAATTAAGATACTTTTTTCATTTCATACTTTAACATGCTGCTTCATGAGCCTGATCGCAAATGATTGATTGCAATCTTAGTATACGTAACCTGGTAGAGAATTGGTGACAATTAACATGTTTAATGACATTTAATAAAGCGATAATGCTTGCGTTTTCTTTTGGTAATTTTTTATTCTTTATAATGATTCATATAATTTTAGAGAAGTTGAGGGTAAAATTTTAGGAGAACCCGCACCCTTAGTGAAAAATTGAAAAAAGACCCAAGGCAGACCAAGATGTCTAAATAAGAATTTCACAAAAAGTTAGGTTTATCATATCTAATGTGTTAAGGAAGATTACAATGACATACGAAGTTTATCGCCAACCAGAATTATCCACGTCAAGGGTCTGGGCTCTGTTAGGGTCTAACCAAGTTGGGAATCATAAATGTTTGCCTATAATGTTATGGGTAAAAATTTCAGTAGCAAGGCTATCCTTGGCTACTTTTTTTAAAATTTTGCCAAAAGTCCCGCCAATAGATCACATGCAAGATTTAAAAAAAATACAGAATATTGAAAAATATTGTCTTGCGAAAAAAATGGGAGTTAAATTTTTGTTTAAATCCTCTTTCTCACCAACTTAGTGATGCATGAACTTAATTCCTATTTTTGCTAATGAATGAAGAAATTTAAATTAATTATATTATAAAAAATTTGCTTTATTAATCATTTGAATCTGTTTAAAAAATTAAAATTCTTAATTTTTACGCTATTATTAATAAGTTATTTTTGAACATTTGAAATATTTCTCAGGTATGAAAGTGTATAATTTATTTTTTTAAATTGCAATTTGGGTCACCCTTGTCTCCAACTTGGCGATACACGAGCCACGCCTGGTAACCCGAATGTTTTTCATCCTTAATGCGCTCTTTATGGCAACTTTCAAAGGAGAGAATTCGAAGCACATTTTCACCCATGCTCATTAATTACTCTTCCGTTTTAGCCTTTTCATTGGTTGCTATTTAGTTTCACTTTTAAATAGCGGTATAATTTTCGCCATATTAACGGCATTTTTAGAAACTAGTCAAGCAGGGGACCCAAAGTACATTTTCAGAAAATAAGTTTCCAGAAAATGTATTTGTCGCCAAATGTGAAAAAATCGGGCTGAGACTGATGGTTACATTTGGCACAATTTTTCCACATTTAGCGATAAATAACATTTTCTGGCAACCCAACCAATTCCGACTATTTGCAACTTTACTTGAGGGATTCCAACCTCGCTTGTACAAAATGGCAAGATTTTTGACGACTATTATTTGAAAATTTTTATCAAAATTTGCGCCAATGGTGACCGTACAGTAAATATGATCTATGTTATGTTTATTCATTATGAACGCGTTACGTTCAATGGTATTTTACCAAATTCAGCAACTATTTTCGTTTAACGACTCAAATGTTCTTGTCATCTACCTTAAAGAACTTTGCAACAACTATCCCGATTATAGAAGATTGGCAAACTGTTTTATCAGCAATGCAATTTAAGCAAAATAATCGCTTTCAAACAATAATGAAATGTAAATTAAAAATGCCTTAGTTTAGTTGTCAATTATTGCTTTTAGCAGACAAGTAATACAAAATAAAGTTTGATGACGCAAGTATGATTTGTAAAAGTATGCTAATTAAATATTAGTAAAATTTCTAAATTTTAAGTTATTATAAATATTTTATTAATGTGTTTAAAATTTTTATCAAATTGTTTAATGCTGCAAATATCTTATTTTTTAAAATAATTTGAAAAATAATTTGAAAGCACAACTGCAAAATAAATATAAACAAAGTTTTATTGAATCAAAATGATTTTATTTTCTTTCAATTTTTCGCTCAAAGAATTTAAGATAATCAGTCAAGTTTAAAGAGTTAAGTATTTTATATTTCATAAATTTTTTATTGATCAAACAGTAAACACAGATTAAGATCATAAAATCAATTATTAAGGTGTGATGAAGTATGTGTTCTATTTATAAAATATTTAAGACTAAAATATTGTTAAGCAATTTTAGTGATTTTACAGATATGTTATCTTTAATAAAAATATTTTTCTCAAAGCTTAATGTAGAAGTTGTTATGTTTATAATAACGATTTTTACATTCAAATTGTTTAATATAAACTTAGTTTATAATATTTTTATTACTATAGTACCATTCAAAAATATTTTAAAATTTTATAAATTAATTTTACTGTTATATTAATCATATTTTTGTTATATTCATCATATTATGAAAGTAGAAAATGAGAAAATACAATTAATTTAACAGAAAATTCAAGGAAATATAAAAATTCTTAAGCATTTATCAGTGTCTATCATGAATATAGTTTTAATGTATTTATAAATAACGTTCGATTATCATATATTTTCACTTATTTAATTTTATGTTCAGGTAAAAGTTTACGCAGTACCTCTTGATTTTTGGCGATTTTTTGACGTCTTTGTCTTGACAAAAGGTCAAGATGTGAATGACAAAATATCTTCTATCGCTACACAAAAGCTAAACTAAAATATAATTAATATGGGTTACCAGATATTAAATTTTATCACCAAACTCTTTTCATTTCTACACCGAACCCGATATTTATTATCATTTTTGAGTTTAACGTTATTATTCTTTTTCGTACTAAAAAGTGTTTTAGTAAGAATAAAGACATTTGAAAAATAAAAGAATATGTTACATTAATACAACAAAATATAAATAGTATAAGCCGCATATGACCCATACCTTTTATTGTATTTTTAAATTTTTTTGGTTCTAAAAATGTGGCTAAGCAATTTGTTCTAATGTTAAATTAGAGTAGTCAAACTAGCGAAGACAATATACGCTGTATTATATCTTTTTGACTTAATTTACGTTAATAGAGGAGATCAGTAAAACTTCCAAAAAATTAACCAAAGTCAAAATTCAAAAAAGACAGTGCAGCATTTGTACCGCTTGCATTTTAAATATATAAGATTTTATTTTACATTTGAATTAAAGTTTTCGGTGAAAGTGTGTTTTAGGTCCCTTGATGTGTTTTCAAAAACGCCGATGCCATGGCGAATATTCTTCCGCTATTTCAAAGTGAAACTTAATTAACGACCAATGAAAAGGCTAAAACAAAAGAGTATTTAATGAGCATGTACGAAATATGCTTCAATTTCGCGAGTTGGCGAAGAAGGGGACCTAAACCGCACATTAACCAAGTTTCCTTTTCATCAAATATCTTGAAAAGGAGTTTTTTATATAATGTGTTTATCATCTCTGATTGCTTAATATGTAGGTTAATATATTATCTTAAATGTAAAACCATGAACCATGAAGTGATATTTTTAAAATTATAAAATTAACAGATTTTAAAACTTTTTTTATATCATTAAAATTATACCAGATTAAAATTTAAACTTCTGGAAAATATGCTTAAATTTATTAAAATAATAAATTTAAGCATATTTTCCAGCTTTAGTTATTTTCCACAGATATTTTTAATAGGTATATCTTATTACATTTTACGGAACTGTAGTTATTTTCATAAGCTGTTGCTTCTTCTTATTTAATTTTGACAGTCAATTGTTTAACTGAAAATTAAAGATAAAGCTTAACTACCAGTGTTTTAACCACCTATAATTTAAAATTTTGGCCATATTCTATTATGTACGATTTCCACTGTTATCATAACATAGTTTTACAGAGTAAAAATTTTAAAACAAGAATGACATAAAATCCAATATTAAATACAACAGTTTACTTGATTAAAATAAATTAATAGAAACATCAGAAATTACATAAATAAATAAATTTCTTATCTTTTTTTTTTCCTTAAAGATGTAAAACATTTATTTATGGTTTTAATTCATAGAAAAAACAGAAGTAAAAACAAATGTTATAAAAAATTGTGAAATTTGTTTTGTCAAATGATTCTTGTTTCTATTTTTTTATCAGAAATTTATTTATAACAATACAGTTCAAACATGTTCACTTTTACTGCTTTTATTTTTAAATCACTCAAAGTCCCTGAATACTACTTTTAACTTAATAATACGTAGTCTATGTGAGTTTAAGAATTTTATGAGTATTTCACGTTTGTAGCACACCATTCGAACAAAAAGTAATGAAGAAGTGATTCTAACAATAAAATCTAATGACAACTGCTTTCCATTTTTACGTATAAATAATGCTTTGTTAAAATTAATAAATCTTTACCATTATATTTTTTGTTACACTTATTTTTGAAATTATTTCTAAAATATTCTTTCTATTAATGCAATAATCTTCAACTGATTCAACGACTATGCTACAAATTATTTTAGAATAATTCTATCAATTATTAATAACAATTTATATCAATTTCGTTTGCAAAAAAATGCTAATGGAAAATTGTTGATCTGGTTCTGTGCCATTAACTAACCATTCTTGGATGAGTATAAATGTTGAAAATAAAAATAGCATTTAAAAACGTGCAGGATTGCACTAGGAATAACTATCCTTATTTAGTTATTTTTAGAGACATTATAAACTCTTTTATAGAAAATATAAAATCTATTTAAAATAACATTCTATGCACACAGTAATTCACTTAGCTTCCATATTGCAAATGATTCATTTATTAATTAGCAGTCTAAGTATGTGTGGCGTATAGAATAAATTATTTAATATAATTAGAAAAATGTGAATAAAAATACTTTTTTATACATTATTTCACTCAATGTATAGAAATTAACGTAAATTTTATATTAACTACATAAGTTAAAAGTTTCATTTATATGAATTTATAAGTTTATTTGAGATACTGGTAATCAAATTCATTTAAATTATTACAATACTTTTTTCCTTATAGTTTTTTCTTTTTTCTAGAAAGTAATTTATATTGTTGTGAATAAATTAATATGGCACTTCCTGAAAAATGCCATCCCCATTTTTGTCCATTTAATAGTCCTGCATGTCCCGAAAAATGTTCATGTAATTGCAAAAGAATCAAGCCGAATTGTGTATCCGTCACAACATCTCAAGCCCTAAATATTTCGGTAAGGAACTTACAAATATCATTTATAAGATTAAATAAATAGCTGTAAAATTTTGATGAATATATCACAAGGCATCTAAAATTTAAAAGAATATTAATATAATACAAAATCGGGATTGTGTTTATAATAATTATGCTCACATCTGTTTTCTATATTTTTAGGCATATACATGTATATTACAAATTAAAAGGGGTTGATAGCACCCATTTTCCATATGAGCAATAATTTCTATGGCAATTATTGCTCATATTATTGCTCAAAATGGGTGCTATCTACTCCTTTAATATTATAGAGAAAGCCGAAAACAAAAGTAGAAATGTATCAAACAAGAACAAGGAACTTCGATGATCGAAGAGGATACGAGTACTCTCTGGCATAGCTCATCAGATCTCAATTCTTTACTTTTCCTCTGAGAGAATATGAAATTTTTAGTATACGAGATGGCTTTGAATTTACCAGAAAACATCGTGAGGTGAATCACATAGTTGTTTTGGAACTAGAAACCTTCCAGAAGGTGTGGCATTTATTCCCTTGTTGCTATTGTAGTGCAACTCGATATAAAAGAAACACCGAGCTAACCCAGGTCCATAGAAAATAGTGGAGAACTGTTGGGAACAAATCCGAAAGACAAAGTTAAATAATAACGAAATTTTATTGTATTTATGAGAATTTAAATATTTACATTGAACATTCTTGATTAATTATTATATTAATATACAAATTTCTTAAAAACATATTTATGAAATAATGTGGCCGGGGTCATGAGAAAAGGATTAAAAAGACTCACCCCTTTATATAAGAAGAATCGCTGATAAAATGTTCTAGAACTCTGTCGCATCACTAGTACTCCCTTGCATCACTCCTGTTAAGTCACTTCAGTTGCTCAGCTTTCTTTAGGATCTCCATTCATTATCTCATTGCTCCTCTATTGCTCGAGAACTCCTCCTGTCTGTCTGCTTACTCTCGCTCCTCTTTTCCTTTCCTATCTACTTCATTATTGGAGGTCTTTCCGTTTGTTCGGAGCTCTATCTCTGTCTGTTGTAGGCCTGTTCCATCTCTTTGATTGGAGGCTTGTTCTATATCTATGATCGGAGGCTTGTTCTATCAATATCATTTTCCTGGTTCAACACATTTACTTTATAGTTGTCTTCTTCTCTCCTCCCACTTCTTCTGTTGCTTATATTTTTATCACCAACGAATATATAACTTCTAGTTATTAAGGGAATAGTCAAAACCTCCCTTCCAAACCCTTGATTGGCCACACACAAATACAAAACAGAACATTTTTATATTACATGGACCACCAATCCATCCCAAGAAAAAAAGAACCCTGGGATGTAAAACTGCGATAAACTTTTTCTGCAGCTTTCAGGTGCCACTTTGAAATGTCTAGTTTTATTTCTTTATGACACTTGCCTCATTGTATTATAATTTTTAAGCATTTCCTTTCTTTTATATTTCAAACACTACTGCCGAGAGGAATTGTTATTGAATTCATTGTACAATAAAACATGTGAGTTGAATTGCAGTTTAGGTCCCTTTTTTCGCCAACTTGCAAATTTGAAGCTCTTTTTCGCGCAAGCTCATTAATTTCTCTTTTGCTTTACCCTTTTCATTGGTTGCTAATTAAGTTTCACTTGATAATAATGGTAGAATTTTCGTCATGGTATCGCCGTTTTTGAAAACGCGCTAAGCAGGAGACCTAAAGCACATTTTCACCATCATGTGTTTCCTCTCTGGCTCCTTTTATGTCGTTTGCTCTACGACAGCTGTTGTCAATTATGCAGTGAAATGTGTGGTCAGGGATTTAAATACTTACAGTATGTTTTTGGCTTTCTGTAAATATGGTAAAGTAACCTCGGCATTATACATTAGCTTTACCAATACTTTCGTAATTTCAAGATGGAATTATAACAGTTAATCAATAATAATAAAATAATTCTAGAGCTTAATAGCTTCTAGAAAACTCAATAACATGTAATTCAAATAAAATTTTGCTTGATGTTTTTCTAAGTAGAAGAAATGAAATTTATGAGTAATTTCCTAGGTCGAATCTGATCATTTTATTTTATCATAGTACTGTGTTTTTGTATTCTAAAAGTATACAAGATTAATGGTTTTTTCTTTCGGTAAAGTTGTTTACAAATTATATTTCCAGTCTAAGGAATATATAGTTCTACAAGTGTATGTCTTATAAAGTTGTAATGACAATTATAGTACACAAAAAAATTGACTCTCCGATTTACTTTAACTCCCAATCTTTTTAGAAGGTAATTTAAATTACAATTAATATAATATTAAGTGATTTAAATTTTACCAATTTTTTAATCATACTGCATAAAATATTCAACAAAATTTTAAAAGTTTAAAGAGAAAAATAAACTACAACTAAAACCATAAAATGAAAGAAAAGAAAAACAAAATAAAAACTATTCTAGAAATTACTGAAGCGAAAGATATTACTTTTGAAGAAAAAAATGAAAAGAACTAAGATTTGAAATCAAAATTCCATAAAAGAGAAAACAACAATTGTGTTTCCAAAGATATTTAAATGCCCACAGCTAAATTTACATTTTATAAATATAATATTTCGAATAAATATATAAACAGAATTTCGGAAAAACATACATTATTTTAGAAATTCTTTTATATAATATTAATAAATTTTTTTTAATTATATAAAAATATTTTAAAATAATTTTATCAAAGCCATATTATTTTATGTTTATTTAATATTTAAGTTAATATATTGATAAACAGTTTTTTGTAAATTAATGAATGTATTAAAATGTCTGTGTGCATTAAAGATAAATATGAAAAATTGCTTTAACACATTAAATTTTAATTTCATAACATATATTTTAAGTACGGTTCTATGTTTTTTAAATGTTCAAATAAATAACACCGCATTTAGTTAATAAAGTTTTAAGAAATTTTTAGATTATTAATATACAGCAAATATAAAATGAGTTTTATTTTATTTTACATTCATTATTATAAGTTACATTAGAAGATCACATCGTTGCTTTAATTATTTTTCAAATAATTACCGGTGGTTTTATACCAGCCACAATTACAATATTTTTAATGTGACGCTTTCACGATCCATACTTGACAATTAGCTGAAAAAATTGTCAGTTGAAAATGAATTGTCTCAAAAATTCTACATACTTATAATATTAAGATGCCAAATTAATCTCATAAAAAAGACAAATAAGAATAATTAAAATAACAAGAAAAACACTATTTCAAAATTTAATCATTTAATATTTTACCATTTTATCACAATAATTGAGGCATTAACATATTGCAAATATTCATACAATTGTTAATAATGTTTGTTTAATAATGTAAACAACATTTATAAATCTATATGTTATTTTTTTCAAATTGTTATAATAAGAGAGTATACAGAAATTTTCAAAGATGTATCTATGGAGTAAATAATTTTCAGTTGCTAAGACATAGATGAAATTTTTTTTTCAAATATATTTTTCTCACTTTTCTTTCAGGAAACAGAAATTAAAAAGTCAAAAGTTAGTCTGAATTTGAATAATTTATCTACAAGAGAAAGGATATTTGGAATACCTTATGATCCACGAAAGGAGCATGTGATTTCTGTTACAAAAGATGACATTGATGAATATCTACGACATAATATTGATCAGATAGAGGATATTTCCTTGAAGAACTACATTAATAGCATTTGTTGCAAAACTATATGCCACTGCTTACTTGGCCCAAATTGTCGTTGTCAAACTTCCCATGAAAATTACTAAAATCAAGTTTAAAGAAATCAGCTACTTCATTTAGTAAATATGAAATATTTAAGCAGTATTTTTACAGCTAGTGCTGAAAATTGTATGCTAAGGTAATCTTCAAAATTTCATTTAATTTTTAAAATGCAGTCAATATTTTTAAGTGCTTTTAAATATTTCAGTATAGTCTTTGTCCATATTTCACGAAAGACATAATTTCATATGATTAAATTGCTGATTAAATATTTAATTTTTTTCTTTCATATATGTAACTAGTGATAAACATTGGTTCTAGACGCTTTCTATGTAACTTAATTTGCATAATTATTCACATTCAGGATTTTTTAATATATTTAAAAGGAAATTGTGCTGCATTCTATATTTCATATTTGTTTCGAATACACATTTTATCATCTGAAATCTTAGTTATCTTTATTCAGATTTATATTTGCTTTTCAAAGTACAGAACGTCTACCAGCAAAATACTACATCAATAAATGATTTTTTCTCGTTAAATTTTCAATCAATGCAAAGTGCTTAAATTTTAATTCAATCTTAGTTTAATTTTAACATTTGTATATAAAGACAGTTGTATGTCATATAAATCCAAAAGAAATGTTTACTATTATGATTTCATATATTGTACGTTGCAATAAAATTGTAAGTTTCAAATAAAACATATATTTATTTTGGATTAAAAAAATACATACTGCTTTTCACAACATAAAATATTTTATTAATATATTAGTTTGGGGCGAAAGAAATCTATTATACTTTTAGTTAACTTTATATAACTGGTGTTTTGGATTCTCTTAC
>JAPDSC010018532.1:0-10140 GCA_026290005.1 Latrodectus geometricus
AATTCTCATTTGATGGGAATATATATTTCCTGTCTTTAGAATCCACTGAAAATTATATATTCTGGTATTTTTTCGTGCAATAAACTTAAGACACACAAATCAAATAATTTTTCTAATAACTAATAAATTGATCATTTACTACAAAAGCACTAAACTTGCACTTTTTGTTACGATTTTGAAGTAACAATTGCTTAATAACTTGAGATGAAGGAAGAAATAAAAGTTGCGAAATAAAAATAACTAATACTATACCAAAAGTAATTTCACAAAGACTTGAACATATGTTTTAACTTCTGGGATAATTTTATGAAAGGTAATTGCTTATAAATAATTGCCAAGACAATTAGCTAAAAATTACTCCAATTGTTAAAATGGTTGGAGTATAGAGCAGATCCAATTAATTCCAGAAGAAAATCTAGCCAATGTAATCTATGTCTTTTCTTTTTGTGCAGTGATGGAGACGACACATTGCCTGAAGAAGAAGAATCGCCGTACTTTTCTGGTTCGACCCAATCGCTTTCGATCGGTCGTCATCAAATATCCTCCCATCGGCACCGATTGCGAGCCGCATCATGTACTACAAATAGAAGGGATCGATCGTCTTCGGAGCTATGTCTACATGCAGGTCCTGCAACTGTTCCTCAGGTACAGGACATTACAGTGAAAGCTATACTATTGTTTACTATAGGAACTATAGAAAGCTATACTATTGTTTACAAAAATCATGCAACAATTAACCCTTCTTTGCATGATTTTTTGTTCTTTGTTGGTGAAATAAATCAAGGTGGTATAATTCATTTTCAAAATTAAGGGAAAAATGGTTAAAGAATTGTTAGGTATATATTTATAGTATAAATATAGCAAAAAACAATATAATGGAAATTTCCATCATCATCATGCAAATTTAGATCATTAGCTTAATACTAAATAGAAATAAAAGAGGAAAATAACAGAAACACATGTCACAAACTTTTCTTCCACTCATTTTCTTTTTTTTAGCAATAAAAACTCAAATATAATAAAACAAAATTAAAAACGAAATCTTACATTTATTGCAACTACAACAAACAGCGGAATGACAAATTCAAGCTCGTTTCACTGATAGTGACACTTGCTTGCTTTTGACAGCTATGTTTCTTTTTATGCAATGGACATAAAGGTATCCAAACACGATCAACTTAAAGTGAACTTGTTCTTTTATATAACTTTTGGGCATTCAATGTTATGATGAAAATTTCCACCATTATGCAAAGAAGGGTTAACATTGTATCTTGAAAATATAAAACCTTAATACAAAGATGCATAAATTTTGTTTGATAATTTGACTATAATCAAGTGTATTTTCTTAAATGCATTATTGTATATAGGAATTATTAGCCAAAATAGTTAGAATTATGGAAAGAATTCTCTAGAAAAGAATGAATTGATTTTCTTCAAAGAGATTAATTTTCTTTCCTGTTTCCAAATGAGATAAAGTAAATAATAAAAAAAATCGGAAAGATTCTGTGATTGGGGTAACAGGAGAAAAAGAAACTTACTACCAGAAAGCCATTTTTCACTATCAACTTAACAGATTAATTGTTCAAAGCGAAATAGTTTTCGTTAATCATACGAAATCTTATTCTCAGTGCTTCTAATTGGGGTTTTTTACAGTTTAAAGATAAATACTTTAAAAAAAATTTATTTTATATCATACGCATAGTTAAAATTATTGAGGATATAAAAACAAAACATAGGTATCTCTGTTTTTGAAGCTTTTTAATAAGCCGATTAAAATTCTTGATATTTTGCCAAATCAACTTAAAAGAAAATCTTTTTTCTCTTAATTTGTTTCTCAATATTCCTTATTTTAGTTTTAAAAATAATACAAAATGCATTATGAGAATAATGGTAATTTTCTGAAATTTGGGTCAAAACTTAGAAAAAAAAATTGTAAAGATAATTAACTTCAGTTTATAATTTCTCATTTTTAGTACTTCAATTATTTAAAAAATTTCCATTATCATTAGTAAATTATAGATAAAAAAATTTATGATTGTTTTGTTAACTACTTAAGAAACAAATTTCTTGACATTTGGATTTAATGCCTAATATCGGCTATATATGTTGAGAAATATTTATATACGTTACATAATATATTTACGTTACATAAGAAATATTTATATATGTTACATGTTAAACTTTTCCTACATTACATTATATTACATCAGTATACTACCAAAAAGTATATACTAATGACTTTATAAATAAGTCTACTCTACTAAAAAAAGTTAGTATTTAACTGTTTAGTATTTAACTTATTTTATTATTTACAGACGAATATTAAATAATATAAAAGTATTAATATGTAATTTGGTTGGCAATTCGCCATATGTATAATTAGTTTGAGCTAATTAGTATCAAATAACATTGCTAAGCTTATTTTCTTTTATCATTAATTTTACATACAATAATACATACTGAATTTCTATTCTTTGTAGTTAAAAAAACATAATTTATTTTCTCCTCAAAGCCAAATCTATTTTGGAAAAATAATTATCCCAAATTGCCAATTACTTTAACTTATGCTGATTACTGATTTACAAATTGATCTTATTTACAAATTTACTTATAAGTTACTTATGAATTTAAAACTAATTATAAATATAAGAAAGATTTTTACACCAGCATCTTATCACAGCGCATTGCCTATTTTTTTAAAAAGCAATTTTTATAACTATATTGAATAATTGATTAGTGAGATAGTGTTTCCTTTTTAATTACTGGATTTTAAATTTTTCATAATTACCTAATTCAATTAGAAAAATGCATGTAAATGTTGAAACAGGCAAAAAAATTTATAGATTCACTTAACTATATAGAAAATTCTAGATTATCTGCTTCATGGGTTATTTGCAGAGAGTCTAAATTTAATAAATCTTTATTCTGTAGTAAAGAAGTTTTAATGCAAAAAAGTGGAAACTATTGATAGATTTTCAGAAGAGATAAAATTTATAATTTTATTCGAATAATAAGTGTATTTATGTCATTGAGTGTTTTAATTGTTGAAATACATTAACGTTTGTTCCAATAATTCCTATTTTTGTGAACTGTTTGCGAAATCAGCCTTTGGGTGATAATCACCTCACATTTCACGGATGATCGGGAATTGCACACATAAATTTTTTTTCCAAGTCGCAACACCAAAAACTTATACACGCAGTTTCCCAATTGCTTTGTCTTTGGATGAAGCAATTTTTTTAAATCCACCACAGATATCATAAATGATAAATTTTCCAATTATATTATTTAAAAATATTAACTGTAAAAATGCTTTCCTAAAATTAAAGTATGACCCTCATGGAATTAGAAGTAATATAATTAATAGTATATAAAAAAAGCAATCATAAATTACAATAGGTTAGGTTGTTATGGCAGCTATTTAAAGGCATATCTTTATATAATTCAAATTTCAAAACTTGAATATTGAGAACCACATTTTTTCACTTACATTCATGAATATTAACATTGATTATTTTAACTATATTCTTGGAAAGATATCATTTTGTTAAATCTTTTAGCTATATATACGTTGAAGTAAAAAATTTTCAATTGATGTTTAAACTAAATATAATCTAATCTAAATCTTTAATAAAAACTAATCACAAGTGCTCATGATAGTAACATCAGTATTTCCCAATGTTTATGACTTAATAAATCCCTGCAATCCGACAGGTTCTACGAAGGTACTGTTCTCAGAGCTTAACAGTTCCAGCTGGTGAATGCTATTTAAGACGAGTAGCCTCACTCACGTTGGACAAAGCAACGATTGACAAGAATATTGAGAGGCCCAAGTACCTGCCTGATGAGCTAGATTTTAGTTTGTATGAAAAATTCCAAGGTAGGTTCATCTTTTTATTTGAAAATGTTTTTAATTATTTTAAATTTCCTGAAGCATAAATTCACTTTTGATAAGGATAGAGAATAATTGAAATGAAATTGATTTTATTACTAAAAGAGAGAGGCAGTTTTTTTTTTTAAATTTAAGTTACAATGGAATTTTTTTTACTTAGACGCTTTTTGTTTATAGAAATAAAATTCTTTTCTAAAATTTATCGGACAAAGTTTTATCAAATGAATGCAAAATTTAATCCTAAAATCTAAGCACTTGACGGATTGGGGAATAATATTTATATCTATTAATTGTAAACAGCAACCACACACATTAAATTTTTTTTGTTTCTAATGGTGGGCACCCTTGAGCAAGTAACTACATTAGCCCATTAGCCGCAACAAGGCCGGAAGCTGCTACTCATTTTATCGTTACCCGGTGGGCACCTGTGAACCAAGTCACGGAGGTACGAGTAGCATCGTCCACGCCACACCACCACAAACCCGTTAGTAGGGTGAGCCATATTCATCCATCATCTGAGGAAAGGACAAGAAACGCAGAGAGAAAGAGAATGTACATCCATGCCCAAGCCGGGATTCAAACCCAGGTCCTTCCCATTCTTAATCAGTTACGCTAACTACTAGACAGGTTGGGCGGCACCACATTTAAATCGTGTTATTGTATTTGTTAAGGGGATTTTCTATTCATTAACGAGAAACAAATTTAAAATTTTTTACTTACCGTAAAATCTATTAATTTTTCAAATTTTTTTAATGTTTTATAATTCAATCAATCTTTTTCCACATAGTTAACTAAATTTCCATACTTAATTTAGTAATTTTCAGATTATATTTTATTGAAGACTTTGATAAATAATTTTCATTGAGGTACATATAAAAGAAAATTTTTTATTTCAAATAGTTTATTCAAAATTTCATGTATTCAATTAATTTATATTTATCACTGTTATTAAAATGTTTATTTAGAAAGATATTTTATTGTCATATAATATTGACAATTAGTAAAAGTAAACTTGAAAAAAAAGTTTGATTAAAAAAAACATTTTTATGATTTTTAAACTACAAATATTAGTATTTTCTTATATGATATTTTCCAATTGAATAAAAAACAAGCATAATAGTTGTTGCTGTTGTCGTGTGCCAGCCAGGCTGGCAAAATGTGGTGCGCTGCTCCACTTTTCCAACTGAACTATATTTGGTGTGGAGTCCGACTTCCTCAGTACACACATGCCATAGGTACCCGTTCATAGGGGAGGCAACCATTCACACACAAAGGACAAAGACAAGAAAAGAGAAAGTACATCCATGCCCAAGCCTGGATTCGAACCCAGGTCCCACCCATCTGTAGTAAGGTACGCTAACCACTAGACAGGTTGGACGGCTAGCATAATAGTTAAATTTGTAAAATGTTTTAAGTGTATTAAAATGTATGCAACAAAATTTGTTTGTTGTTTTATGAGATTAATTAAAATATAATCATGAAACAATGTATTTTCTTTTACTAACGTGCTTTATAAGCCTATAAAATTGTTTTTTAGGAGGAAGGAAATCTATCCTATAATTTACTTTAATAATCTGGTCACACACAAGATAACGATAACATATTAAAGTATTTTCCTCATTAATTAAAGAGTTAAAATTTTAAATATTTCTTATTTTGTGTTTTAGTTTTGCATTATTGCAGAGTTTGTCTAAATGTATAAAAATATTATGAAATACGAGTTAAATAAGGAATGTATCTTTAGGCAAGTACATTTAAAATGGAAAAATTTCTTAAATTTAGACTTTTTTTTTTGGACATAATTATCAATAATTTTTTGATACATAACTATTTAACTTTCACTTTAGCTTTTCTTTCAATAGTTAAATTTCCGCAATATTTCATTTTAAAAGTAAATAATAAAAATGAGACTAATGCTTCTCCAATTTTAAAATTGTTGGTCTTACGACCAAGTTTAGGTTTTTTAAAATGATTTATGGATTAATGATTTATGATTACTTTATTTTATTTTCTAAGGAAATTTTGCTTTGTTTTTCAAAATCTAATGAAATGAATATCTTACAAGCATGATTTCATATTGAATTAAAGCGTCCGTTATTAAAAGCAATATTTTGCGTTTTACCTGCAAAATTTCTTAGGTGTTGCATGTTTCATATTTCATTTTTAGGCCAAATGTTGGTAAATTGGTTCACCTCAACTTTCCCTGAGGATCACCATCTAAGTCGATACGAGCTGCGTCTAATGGCAGCACAGTTCTGCACTAATTTACTATTTGCTGGAGTTCTAAAACCTGTAGATCCTGAAAACAATGAGAAACTCTTTAGGGTAAGTAACCTAAAAAAAATTTACCTCCTTTTTCTATTGTAGCTTTACTACATTGATTTAGTCTAGATTTAAAAATACTACCACAAGCACAACTAATTAAGGTTTAAAAAGCGTATATACTTACGAAATCTACCCAGAAAGTAAAGGATGATTTCATTATAAAATGTAAACCGCAATATTTATTAAAGAAATAATTCAGTTACATAAAAGATTCCTTCTTTCTACCAACCTTTTACAACGAGATATTTGTAGAATCTAGCTTTGAAGTTTTGAATTTTCATGTGATACTTTTTTACCATTAGTGCCTTAAGTCAAGTAGTCATTGTATAAAATGATAAAACTTTAAAATCGAGACAAACCTTTACAGCATTACGGGACTGTATGATGATCAAGCCTATTTGTAAGATGTTTAACATCCAACGCTTAATTAACTTCAGGGAGGATATTTCATAGATGTGGGCCGTATTCATGTGTCACGTGGGAAGTCATAGGGCAACTTCCAAGCATCAAATTTAACGACGTGCATATGAGGCAAAGATTTAGAAAGACTATCTTTCCGATCTGAGTCTTTTTGGCACAATTTATTAGAAGACAGCCTAAGGATGTTGTAAAAATATTTCAATGTCTGCGGCGTAAAATGCTATTTCTTATATTGGGAGTTGTATTTATGAATCTCCAGGAAGGAAACTTGCGAAATTCCAAATCATTGACACAGATAGGCGTGCAGAAGACTGAGAGATATCAACCTACCGTTGTTCAAATGAGCTTTAAGAGATTCTAAGAAAATTAGATTGGACATGAGAAATTCTTTATATTTTTTGGAAATCTTCCCGAATATACCTAGCACCAAGTTGAAAATACAGAATTTTGGATTAATTAGTAGTAGTAATAATAATAATTGTCTAAATCTTGTTTTAATAGTTTCCAGCTTTTACCAAAGCAAAAGTGTTTCTGGGTGATAAAGAAATAGAAAATGAATTTAAAACATTTTAAACTGGTGTTAAAATTGTGTTTAACATAAAAATTTTAAAATTTTTGACCAGATATAAATGCTTAGGATGCAATTATTTAGAGAATTAAAGTAGTATTTTATACACATAATGCTATCTTTATAATAAAACTGTCTTTATTTCTTTCCTTGTAAGATCGTTATAGGTACAAAATAAATTTTTTGAGAAAAGTAGGAAGAAATGAATTCTGAAATGTTATAAAGCTATCTCAGAAAGAGAGAATGAATATATTAGTATGTACAAATAAATCTTTCCCTAAAATATAAAATATTCAATATCCTTAGAAAAAGTAAATCCCCATGTTTTCTAGTTGATTAACATTTTACTCCAATTACATAAATTATGTTAATTTATGTGCATATTATATGCATACTAGTAGATAAAAAGTGATTGACACTGGTAGTTTATGTATTGATTACTTACGTAAATGATTGATGCCATTTAAATAATGGAGATTGATTTTGAAAAGTTTATTTTTTAATCGTGAATTAAGATTAGTTTATCTAAATAGACATAATTTCCAAAGAAATTTTAATTTATGATACTGTTTTTTTCATGGTTATTTTTAATATCCTTTTTAAAATTACATTGTTTCTAAATAAAATTATTTTTTTATTAATTTTATAGTGTTTAATCACATTTTATGAGCTGTATTTCATTTTTTACATTTAAATATTTGCAGTTATTTATAAATGATAATTAGGTTTTAAAATGATAATTCGTGAAATAGGTTCGATGGTTTTGAAATATTTACTCTGAAATGAGATTACTCTGTCAAAATTTTTACTGAATTTACAACTGCGATTTGACAAGACTGAATTGACGAAAAGTCTACTTTAATATATAAAGTATCTTACACTTTATTGTCTCTATTAGCATGGAGTTTCTAAAATAGAAAAAAATCATTCACAAAATTCTCTAATTTCTTCTGTATTTATAGCGTATTATTAAATCTAACTAAATTTGATAACAAAGATATTAAAATATTTAATATATTTAGATATTACACTAAAATATGCCTAATTTTTTTATCTATGCCACATTATTTGCTAATACCTAAGTAAATTATACATTAGCTTAAAAATAACCTTCCTATTGAACTTTAAGTTTCAATTTGGGGTTTATGCCAACGAATTCAAAAATTTCACTTTGTTGTTTTTAAACTAGTTTAGATTTTATCAAACTGAATATAGTTTAATAAACTATCATAAATGGATTCTTTTTTCTTTTATAAAAAAGATAAATGACGCTTGGTTATTTGTAAGAGAAGGTGTTTCTTTTGGTAAACAAAATTATAAAAATACGTCAAGCAAATAAAAGAATTTTTTTATGTGGATTGAATTGCGTAGTTTGCAATTTCCTGGAAGAGGAAATTTTGTAGAATTCGATCGATAGACCCAGAAGCCCGAGAGAATGACGATGTTGTTGTCTTGGAAACGGGACGACGCCTTTTTACTCTTTCTTTTCCCATCTGACTGGATATGAAAGATATTTGTATCTGCCAGGTGACGAAAATCCTATTTCTTTAGGGATATTTCATGCTATAATAAAAGGATTTTGCGTCGTTTTCAGCTCTTTAGACTTTATTGCTCAAAGCTTTTCTTTTGAGTGTATCGTTAAGGAGAAGTTCTCTTGCATAAAAAGCAAATGTATGCATTAATGACGTGTAATATTTAGAATTGTACATGTTTAGGGTACATGTATATTGTACTTGTTTATTATTAATAAAGGAGAATATTAATTGAAAATATAATGTTTAGTTCAAATGGTTAATACTGTTAGTACTAAAACAAAAACGAGTAATTTTGTAGTTGAATTAAAAGCAAGAGTACTAAAAATTAATCAGTTCATCATTTCGACTTCACTTTGAGCGTGGATATTTGGAATACACTTAAAACTGTATAAATAGAATTTGACTTAATGTGTTAAGAATGACTTTAAAATGAAATGAAACCAAACTTTCATCTTAAGCGATCTTAGAAATGATTGAGATTTTGACTGTACGTATATCGATTAAAATGTTCCCATTATCATATCGATATTTGTTCTCCTTTTTACATGTCGAATATTTTCCATTTTTATTATATAGATAAAAAAGGAAAACACTTTATGTTTAAGCTATTTTATTAATTGAAACTATCAAATATTTAATGCCTATATTTATGTCCTTAATGCGTTATTAATGACTAAGTGTTTTTGACCGTTCTTTTAAATAGTTTTAACCTGAGAAATACATGTTCTACGTTTATTTCTAATAATCATATGTTGTGGAGTAGATAAAAGCTTTTTAGATTTATTTTGTAATATTGAGTACATCTCGTTAAGAAAATCTCTCGAAATATACCACAAAGTGAATGTACAGAATCTTGAAATAGTTTTCATCTGTTAGATTAACTTATTCTTTATTCGAGAAAAGTTCTAATCCTTTGTTTTTACGACGTAAAAAACAAAAGATCACAAAATCTGTATAAATAATGGGTTGTGTTTCTTGGTGTGTAATATAAAGATTTAATTGTACCCACAATTACACAAGTGATAAAAGTGTAGCATTTCTCCGTGTATTTAGGTGAATACTTGAATTTTCTGGGCTACTTTTTTTCAACGTATGAATGGGGAATTTGATAGGTGAAAATATTCTGGAAATAACTTTGCTGATGTTAAAACCGTAACTCTTTACCATTAGCATTCAAATACGAAATATCGAAACAAAAAATTAATATGATTTTAAATAAAAATACAAGTTACATTTTTATATTATTCTCTAAATATTAGTATAAATATTTTATACATACACTTTTGTTTTTGAAGAAACTTGTTCAATCTGAATTTTTGAAGACAAATATTTATTAAATAAAACACACAGTTTATTATACTGTAACTTCAGTTTGAAAATAGTGATACCATGATAAGATA
>JAPDSC010018534.1:0-49706 GCA_026290005.1 Latrodectus geometricus
AACACGTACAAGCATTCCAGACATTGTGGAAACAATAGTCAAAGGCACATAAATATTAGGCATTTGATGGGAATAACTATGGCGCCCCTAATTCAAATTCTCTGCTCCGTAAGTAAGAACACAATAAGCAGAAAAAATTCTTCGTACATTCGTACATCTTCCTCTTAGGTTAGAACATAGAAAAGAAGAAGAGTTCTCTTGTTCTGTAGCTGATATCTTTCAATTGAACAACTTAATTTATGAAGTTTCGTTTGTGGAGAGAGAGATTGAGACAATTTCGTTGAAGATTTGTCGAAATTAAAGAAATGAACGTGCTTATCAATTAAAGAAAAAATTCTGAAAGACGTAGACAAAAATATTGAAGACAAAAAATGCTAAAAATTATGGATATCCAAGGAATAGCCTCTTAAAAATTTTAAAAATAGAAAAAAATCCTTGTAAATGGAAACACACAGTATCATCAAAATCTCTCCCTCTCGAATATGTTGTAGAGAGGCAAAGCGTCTTAAACTGGAAAAAACTTTTCTTACTTGGCTGAAAAAAATGATAGGAATGAATATTCCTGTTGTTGTCATTCCTGTGTTGTGAATATTCCTGTGTTTGTAATGTCATTAGATAGAAATTAAATTTTTTGTTATGAAACTAAACATGATAAATTTTAAATTATCAGATGGTTTTCTGGTTTTTCCAAAAATTAAAGGCAAGGTATGACTTAAACTTTATTAAAATTATATGATGATGTACAATCTGTAAAATGAAAGTAAGTGTTGCTTTTTAGTATGAATTTCATTTTGCATACATTCTAATTGTATTTTATTTATAAAAAAAATGGTAAAAAAACATATAATACTCTTAAAAAATATTTTTTTTATATTACAAACTTTTTTTATGGACTATATTACTGATCCCTACGATTTCGTAAGAACGTGTGTCTACTTTACAAATATCCTTTAAATATGAGATTAAAAAACAGAAGATAGTTGCAAACCAATTAGAGATTTGATTTTAAAATTTATATGAGGCATAATTTGTTTAATTACATGGTTTTTAGACAATCAAGCGCGAATTTTCTGAAATAAATTGAGAGATTCCCCATAAAAAAATTTTACATGTTTAAAAAAGTCACAAATTCGAATAAAAAAATTAACTTTTGGTCAAGAATTGATAGCTTATTTGTTTAATATATAATAAAAAATGTACTATTAAGACTTCAGAAACTCATTCACTGTTGTTACAAAAGAAAACTTGTTACCGGTAGTGAAATTTAAAATTATTGGAAATTAACTATAAACATCTAGAGTAAGCAGATTTTGTAAATGTAAGGAATATAGAATTCAATTGTAAAAGCAACAATTATTTTTTACTGTATGAAAATAATGTTTGAAAAATTCATAAATGCTAAAGATATACTAATTATAAGATATATCAGAGAAAGTATAAATTACATTTGAAATTAAATTTGTTACAACTAAGTACACTACTAAATTTCAACATTTGATTGAAATTTTGAGCTTTCTCTGCTATGTTAACCCAAAGTATATTAACCTTTTGAGAACTGAATTTTTTAAAGACTGTACTGTGTATTAAAGAGTAGATGATTCGTCAAGTATACCAAAAGGTACCAATTAATTATTAATATTATTTTGGTTAAAATAGCATCTAAATTACATTGATATTAGATATGAGCAGATATTGTTTCTCAAAAATGCATAAGCTGGTTTAAAATTTCATGGGAATAATTTTTCATACAATTTGTTAGAAAAAAAGGTCTTTAGTTTCATTAAAATTACATTAAAGAGTCTAAATTACATTCATCTCTTGCATTTAAAATTATACTAAGCTATATTCAATATGCGTTAAAATTTTTTTTAAGAAATTAATGGCTTGGCTTAAATTGGTAAAGGTAAAAGAAGGTAGGGCATTCAGATCGAAATGCAGTATACAGATTTTCCTTTATCGAGTTTCTGTGATTACAGCATCAATCTTTTCATAGTTTGTCACGCTAATGAAGCGTATTTTACACGCGCGTGGAAATAGTATATCGAATCATGAAAACCTAATGCAAAATGTGCAAAATGAAATCAGGTTTTTAAACTGCCAAAGAAAGACAAGATTTTTTTTGCCTGTTCAAAAGCATTTATAGCTTTTCCCTTTTCAAGTTCATTCGTTACGTTACCCATCATCCTTTTCGTGCTTTGTAAAGGACATGTCGGAGAGAAGGTGTGGTAGTATCAGCTTTCGCAATGTTGTTAGGGTCTTGAGTTCTCCATATTATTGCAAAGTGAAGTTATAATTAAGGATAACAAAAATTTTAACATTTTAAGAAATTAGGTATTTTTTGTTTTTCAATTTTAAGTGAATATAATAAAATGATTAATTTGCATATAATTTTTTAGTCTTTATGACATTTATATATAACTAAATTTAGAGTATGTTAAAAAAATTATCATGTGTAACATGCATTCCTGGCTGGAACTCGACAAAAAAAAGAAAGCAATTTTCTTCTAAAAAAGTTCAATTTATATAACACTAATTATAATTTTGATTTAAAATGAGGATTTGATATGCCTATGCTTTCAATTTTAAACTCATTTCCTTTCAGAAACTATCAGATAATTTTTTGTCAATAGAATATCATTGAAAAGAAAAGCATTTGGCTCTTGAAGAGTATTAAAGTCATTCTTTTTGCTCATTATCGAACTAGAGCATAAGAATTATTTATAGTCTGTTTGAGATTGATTTTAGTGCAGTCATAAATTGAGATTTAATTATGATAAATCCACGGACTTAGCCAATTTAAATGAATGGAAATTTAAAATTGAACACATTTGAGTGCACACAGAATCTCTTTCATCAACAATTAGTCCATAACATGTGAAGAGCATAAAAACAAGGAAATAATCCAAAGAATAAAAACAGTTTTTCAAATGATTTTGTAAATATAAAACACTGCCTTATCTGAAAATAATCAATTGGTAGCTCTAAGTTTTTTTGGAAAAATTGTGAATAAAATTTTGCATCTATCTAGTGATAGGAATGCAGTTTCTGAAATGGAATGTTTCAAGTTCGATACCAGCGGTTGCTGTGCAAGAGAAATAAATTACGTGTTTTTGTTTTTTGTATGTAAGTCTACAGTATTTGTATGGGTGTTTAGGAGATTTCCGAGTTTTTCTTTAAGACCCATGAATATTTAGGTATTTCATAAGAAGTATTGTAGGAAAGCAATAATATGAGGCTATTCAAATGCTTTTGCAACAGCCTTTATCCGTTCATTAGAAGTGTCCAATGCTCACGGAGTAGAAAAAGACAGTTTATTTTTAATAGTAATCTTAATAATCTTGTCAAGAAGTTAATTGCTATGCCTCTGATGTCAATTAAAATTAAAATGGTAGTAGCGATTAAATATTGAACTCTATAATTTATTTTATTCTTTTCTACCACTAAATTTCAAGTTATTGAAAATAAATTTCTGACTTAGAGGAAATTGTTTATACTCTGAGTAAGTATTAGACATACTCAATCGAATTTAGACAAACAGACTAACCTTTCCTTTGACTGAATGAAATCCATTTGATAAATTTTCTTCTCTAATCGAGGAAGAATATCCAAGGTTTTTCAATAATTGTGCAACATATAACATGTATGTGATTCATTCATGTTGATATTTGAATGATGAGCAGATGAGTATACGGCTAATTTGTATTTTTCAGATTAAGGAATTCATTTTTCTAATTAATACTAAAAATATTTTTTCTATAAATTCTGATTTATTCCACGTTTTTGCCTCCTTCTAGACCAGAAAGCCAGACTAAATTTTGAGTTATGTCATACCTTGATTTCACTCCAATCGTTCTGTTTTTCAGACAATCTTTTGTCTGGTCACACAATACCTTTGCGTCTGAGAAGAGACAATCAACGTTTTGTGTGTCTCTGATAAAAACATTTTTCTTCCAGTTTGAATGAGTGCTCTTTGATGATTTGCCAAAAATTTCTTTTTTATTTTCTTTATGCCTCTGTAATTTCTACTTCAAAGAGCAGTTAAAGTAACTGTCATCAGTTGACGTTGCATGTAGGCCTTCATCTAACATTTCCTATTTTTTGAAAACGAGTAAAAAAACCTCGGAAATTTCTCTTCCTAACATTCTGACAGGTCTAAGAATTTGTCTCTGCTTTTTCTGATTTTAGTATTACTTAAAAAAAATTATTTCTAAAAATGAAGCAGAAAAAAGAAGTATTTTCAAAATCCCTATTTTAATCACCTCACTTTCATCCTTTATTATACGAGAAATTATTAGTTTCGATTGCTGAATAACTGTAAAATTCCATTCTGATTCCTCCTCAAAACGATGTTTTTCTTTCATTAGGTAAATTCCTTATGACATAAGTTCTTTGAGGTGATGAAGAGCACACCGAGAAAATATTTTTTGATTTTGTGTTGTGTTATATCATCTCCAATAACATTACTGGAGCCAAGATATCCTTAAATATGCGTAATGGGATTTTCAATAGTTCAATAAATATTACAATTAGTAATCGGTTTGATATAATAATTCAAGCCCGGTAGCGCGGTGGCTTTGCACTCCCAAGTTCAAGGTTTCGATTCGATCCTCACTGGAAAACTGAATACTAAGCATGCAGAGAATTAAATACTGGGGGCTTCGAGTTGGGCTGACAATGTATACAGGAAATGCCTCTCATTTCGGTCATGAAAAAAGATATGGCCATTGTATAAAAACAGATATGGGTCTTGGCCCTCATATGGGCTGCCGTCCCACTCTAAGTTTAATTTTTGATATAACAATTAAATTTCTTTGTGATTGGATAAATATTCTTTTAAATATTGGTTATTTTTTATTAATAATTGCATATTTGTTGATGTGAAATCCCAGAAACTATTATTTTAATTGCAAAGTGCTTCATTTCATGCCACAAATTTAAATAAGAAGTTTGCAATTTCATTTCGTTGCGTGTGATGAAAATAATTTTTATTATCTCATCTATTAGATAAGATAGTAAAAAACTAAGTAAATTTATCTTTGAAGTCAATTATCATCAATAGGAATAAATTAAATCAAGATATTTGCTTATTATCACATCGGCCATTTTCATGAAAGAAATATGTCACTAAATATTGCGATTTTACAATATCAGATGTCTGATAAGCTTCACAAGCTCACACGTTTTATATTTCTTAGTTTTAGCTCAAGCAAATTTTAAAGTTATTATTCGTTTCGTAACCGTGTCAATGTGAAAATTAAAATATGAATTAAATATAGAACTTTTTCATAAATAATAAAACACGAACTATAGCCGTCTTTTGCGTGTTGTGATTAATTTAGGTAATATGGGTGTGGTTTAGTCTTGTAAACTTTTAAAAAGAAATAGCACGAAGACGAGCAGAAGACATTGTTAATCTCTACTCGTCTCCCTTACATGTTAATAATCGTTCTGACAACCATGTCGGATCCAATGAATATCAGCTGAGGTCCTAAAAGACTCCTGGGGTCAGACTGAAGGGAAGAAAAATGTGTAGGTAAGGTTCCATTGTCAGCGGCGTCTAACATCTCAGTAAAAACAGCACAAAGGCGTATCTTCAGGCATACTTGCAGGTGATGACGCCAAAGCAGAGCATACACTAATGTTTACAGCTAAACGTCTGACAGCGTTTTAAAAATATATCTGCATTCTTCCTTTCCTTTCACAAAATAAAGAGCCGTTAGAAATCTAAGTCAAAAGCATTTATCTTCATATGATTATTCTGTATCCCGATGTCAGACTTTTACTGAAATTGAGGAGCTTAGCAAGAGATGATCCGTGATTAAAGAGTCTCCTGCAATGCAATGGTTAGTCCCGGTTTTTCATCTGAATTAGTATTATGAATATATCAATGCGTACATTTTATTAATTACTCATTTTGCCAACACTCCAGTGCTTGCTGAATCATTTTTATAGAATTTACTAAGTGCCGAAAATTAAAGTTTGATATCCTATCAATTTGGGGAAAAAGAAAAATCCATTATTTTTACGCAAACTCTCTTCAAGGCTTTATTTATATATACATGTTTCTAACTAACTTTGTGAGAATGATTTTTAACTGTTTTGAGGCAGATTTTCAGTTTCTGGTCTGCTAACATGTTGATTAACTTCTGACATTCTTGTGATTTTATCAATATTTTCGATGATGTGCCTACCTGTGCGAGGTGCTCCTTTAACATCGAATATACTTGAAAGTGGAATCTATGAAATCAAAATCACACGTAATTTAATTATCTGTTACAGTAACAGTACCATAAACACCATTCCCCATTTTCAACTACCTGACTTGTACTTTCGCTTTTATCAAAGAAAAACTGTGAATGCACTGCATTTTCTCTTTGCTGACTTCCATTTTTAACTCCCTATATCTTATAACTGAATGGACCAAATAAAAAATATTAAAATATTTTTACTGCAAAATATGATTTTTCCAATGAGTTTAAATCTGAAATCGTATGATCGATACTTTACGATATATCGATCACTGTTATCATCCACGGAAAAAATAGTGGATTTATTTTTTCTTAACCAAATATAACTGATACCCTATCAGTCAAACATAATTACAAAGCTCTTTCCTACTATATTCCACCCATATTTCGACTTTCCTTTTCATAGGTTACAAATATATTCACATATTTCAAAGGAAAAAAGAATTAAACCAAGTATACTTCCCATTCAGTTTGCATGTAGAAAGTAAAGGCACATAATATAACTGTTTTTATTTGTGTATTATTGTTATTCAACAATACTAAGATCGAACCTAGATAATTCTACTCCGTTGACCATATTCTATAGCTAGTCCCGATAAGTACATGTATCACTTATCGGGATTAATTATAAAACATATAGTATATAAGTTTGCAGATGAAAATTCTTAAAGATTTTCGTAAATATCAGAAGCATATTATTGTTTTTAGGAAAAATTACCATAGATAAGGGCTTATATTTAATTATCAGAAGAGATAAAACCTGGGAAAATCTCATTACACTCATTCTGAGATATAGATTGTAAAACATCTCCATCATCATGTTTTTCAACTAGAAATGAATATTATTTTCTTTGCAAGTTTTTCATACATTATATTTAAATTAAAAAAATCTATTTTGTGACTGGATATCTAGATTAGAAGATATGTATAACAGAATAAAAATAAAATCAGCTGATCAAAACAAAAATTAACTAGAATTTGCCATCAAAAGCAAAGTATTTCATATTTTAGCTTATTTAGTACTTTGCGGAAAATTCGTTATTTCGATGAGAATTTTTAATATCTAATAAAAATAAATGATTAGCATTTAAATCATTCTATCTTGAATAATGATTGTTTTCGGTTTTATTACCAATCAAGAGATAATGTGTCATGAGAATCTTAATAAATAAATATTTGCAGATTGAAGAGATAAAATTTTCTTATCGCTATGCGTGGACAGTATTTCTTAATAAAAATGTAGATTCACAATTACAATAACTAGTAGCTTCAAAAACCAACTCTTTGTTTAAAGATATTCCACCCTTTGTGGTTAACTCTTTACAAGTGATGTCATCCCTTATCAAATTTTCAGTGAAATCCCTGCAATATCACATGACTTAAAATGACCTTTTAAGAAAGTGAAGGATTTTATATAGAGTGATAAACTACTTTTGATTAGTAAAAAGACAAGACATCGATAATAATTATCAGTAACATGTGAAAATAGCCAGTGATGCACTTTAGGTTATATTTATTTAATTTAATAAAAAATAAAATTATTTGTTGTGTAATTTATATACATTTTAGACGGGAGGTCATTATTTATTTAATTTTTTTTTATTTCTAATGACGGGCACCCTTAAGCAAGTGTAGTACATTAGCCCATTTGCCGCAACAAGGCTGGAAATTGCTACTCATTTTATCGTTACCCGGAGGGCACTGTGAAGCAAGTCACGGAGGTACGAGTAGCACCGCCCACGCCTCACCACCTCAAAACCGTTTATAGGGCGGGCCACATTCATCCATCATCTGAGGAAAGGGGACAAGAAACACACAGAGAGAGAAAGTACATCCATGCCCGAGTCGGGATTCGAACCCAGGTTCTCCCTACCCGTAGTCAGTTACGCTAACCACTAAAGAGGTTGGGCGGCGGTTTTTTTAAACTTAATACTATTAATTTATAATACGCGCAATATATTAAAAAATATAAATTAATCTTGTACTATAAGGTAATATAATATTTATAAGAAAAATAAAAACTAATGTTTTCAATAAAAATGATGTAAGTGGTTGGAAGGCGCGTTTATTTAAATAAATTTAAAAAAATAGTCTTTTATGAATTTTTATTTTTTAATATATATTTTATTCTTTTCAAGCAAAAATTTTAAAGAATATCTAATTTTTTAGTCTTAATTAAGTTTATATTTTGATGAGGATTAAAAAATGAAAAACATAAATATACAAATTTTGACCTATTGGTGAGACAAACTTTTAGCTTCAAGTTACTGAACGCATTATTTTTCTCCCTTTTAACTTGCAAATTATTTTATTTATGTTATTGTGTCTAGTTTTTGATTTCTTGAACCAACGAATGCTGGAATGCATACTTATATAAATATATTGTTATTCCAATGTTCAAAGATTCATACAGTATAAAATGAAACTTCCCAAACTGACTTTAAATTCAAAAATATACTAAAGGGACAGGTAGACTTTCAAAATGTGGAAAAACGTTAAAATAAAAATCCATTTTTCTTTTTTAGTCTACAAAAATAATATGAATCATTTTCTACATTATGCAAAAAAAAAAAAAAAAAAAAAAAAAAAAAAAATTTTTTTCTTTTCAGATAATTTTAGACAAATATCTTGTTTTTATAATGTAAACAATGTGTCACGCCACTTTTTCTCATCTGCTTGAAAACGTAAGCATGTAATATGAAGACAATATATTTTAATAACTACTAATTTTCTATGAATTATATGAATTTCTTGAAAGTTATAAGTTTCAGTTATCAAAATATGACTAATATCAAGTTGATTTCGTCTTTCGTAAGTGTGCATAAATAATGTATTTATGTATGCATGTTTTATAACTCAAAATTTATAACTCTAACATTTCATACAATGCATAATGTAATAAGCGATTAAACCATTTCTCAATAACTAAATTAAAAGACAGTTTTACTGGATAGAGTTTAATCTAAGAACTGGAAATATTTTAGATAATTTAATTTACTAATTTTTGTACAATTATGAAATACTCATTAAACGAAGTGAGCTTTTTGAATACATTAATAATTTGTTTTCTATTAAGCTTTCAAAATTTACAATTAGAATGTCTTGAATAAATAAACTCATTAATTTGAACTTGTTTTAATTAACTATAAAAATAATGTGAAAATTCAAGCCGGTTATATTAGATTTGGGGAAAAAAATCTATCATTTTGACTATCCACAATTGAATGACTGTAGGGTTCGATATCTCGTTCAGTATCAATCATACCATTTCGGATTTATGCTCGTTGGAAAGATCACATTTCGTACCAATAAACTGGTTTGATGATTTTTATTTGGTCCATTAAGTTATTATAAGGTACAGGGTGTTAAAAATAGAAGTCAACAAAGAGAAAATACAATACATTTTTTCCTTTGATATAGGAGAAAATACATGTCAGGCTGTGGAAAATCGGGAATAATGTTTATGGTACTGATATTGTAACAGCCAATTACGTGTTCTTTTGGTTTCATCGATTCCCTTCAGGTATATTTGCTGTAAAAAATGCACCTTTCTCTGATAGGCCAGAAAATCACAAAAATATTCAAAGTTGACCAGCATATTAGCAGTCCAGAGGCTGAATACCAGGAATAAAACAATTTGAAATCATTTGCATAAAGTTAGTCAGAAACATGTAAAAAAAAGCCCTTGAAAAGAGTTCACTTAAAAATAAGTGATTTCTTTTTCTCCAACCTAATATTCCTGATATCAGTATAAACATAGAAGTGAGTATATTAAAGGTATTTGAATCCATATAAGAAATGCATTTTATCTAAAAAAAAATATTTTTATTCTGATTTTTTATTAATTTAAGTATAATTATTAATATATTTTTTAAATGTTGTATCAAGGGATTAACTCAATATCATGAAAAATTTTATTCTCAATTTTTTAAAGTATATGATGGTTATTGTTTATTTACAATATCTCTTTATTTTGTAAGAATATACTGATATATTTGCACTCTTTTCAAACCATTTAAATTCTATTTTGCTTTCTTTTCGCCTGGTTTCTTTTTTGTATCGTCCTCGCTCGTTTTTTACTTTCTTAAAAATATCACAGTAGGTCGCTTACTAAAAAGTTTACCCTCCCATACTAGTTTTTTTTTTAAAAAGAAAAACTCACTTTTTCATTTTTTTACAATAAAGAAAGAATTTTCGTCAGAATAACCTTAAGCGTCTGCCAAACAATGAATAGAACATGTTGGGACCTTCCTTAAAAAATTCTCTTTCTTCAGTTTGTCCAATGGTTTTGACTAATGTGCGAAGTGTATGTCTTACACTGATTTAACAGGAGTGGGTTATATTTCTTTTTTTGTGTTTAGGAATTTGTTTCGATCGCCCTCAGAATACTTTCTCACGAGTCAAGAGTCAAATGTACTAGAGCGATTATTGTTTGATTTTTTTTTTTTTTTTCTTTTTGCAAGTTGTTGGTGATATATTTTCAGTGGTTCAAAAATAAAAAGGAGAAATACATTTTATCATGATTAAATAGTGATATGTAATTATTATTCTGCTTATAATTATTTACAAAAGCTAAATTGCATATTCTGAAAGAGATAATTATGTATTATTGTTTAAAAAAATGATAATAAAAGAATTAAAGCGTTAGATATCCTGACTTAAATAAATAAATAAAACATAATCATTTACAAAGAAAAAAGGGGAAATAAATTTAGCCTACTTTAGAAAAATGAATAAAATCATAATGAGTAAACTTTTGAGTAAAATATGAAATGTTATAGGAGGATATTGAAAATATAATTAATTAAAAGTAACTGTGAGAAAAAAATTGAAACATTAATAATTTAATTTATTGTTTAATTAAACTATTATACTCATAACAAATGCCATAAAATCTGATATTAATTTATGGAATCAAGTGAAATTCTTATTAGAAGAAAATGATAAAAAATAAAGTCCTAAAAAAATTTAACTTGTGAGCGACTTTTTTAAGTGCAAGTATTTAAAGTTTTTATTTATTAACTTTCGTTAGATAAATAATAAATTTAAAACATAGTCTTTGTGTGGGCATGTGCTTACTAATCTGTAAAGATAATTTAAATCCTCCTGTTTTTTTATAATCCAGATATAAACTTGCAAAATATTTATAGATTGATTTAGCATTATATTTGATATACCTCAAAAAAGTTATTTTACACCTAGAAAATAGGAAAATGATTACAAAATATGGAGCCTTAGACTAAACATTAAATTAGCAATGATTTTTCATATATCGTTGTCACTAAATTTTTCACTTTTAACTTTGAAAGTACCTATAATATTTTTAAGCTATATCACGACTGATGGCGAACAAAATATGACAGGAAAAAATCTGGATTTCATGTATTCTATAATCTAAAATATCCCAGGATTAATATTGTTCTCTATGTTATGTTATATATGTGAAGATGCTCTGTGTAAATCTGTATTGAATATGAGGTCCTTGATTGATGCAGTCGTGAAGGTTATAAATACTGTTCGATCTTGTGGGCTTACTCAAAAGCAATTTCGAGATTCTATTCAGACCGTGCAATCTGAATACTTTGATGTATTGTAATACACGAAATTAAGGCAGCTTAGTGCAGAATGTGTTTTCGAGTGAGTTTGATAGTGAAAGACGACATTGTGTCGTTTTTCTGTGAGAAACAGTTTTATGCGCAGTTTCGAAAGGTTAGAAGATTCAGAATAATTTTCGGGCTATACACTTTTCGCAGATCATATTCGTCACTCGAATTTCAAAATGCAAGGGGAAATTATCAATTCATCGACTATATCTGGGCCCATCTCAAAGCTTTTAATTAAAATCTGTTTGGTGAGTAGCCAGCAAAAACGACTTGTCATATTTCACTGTTAAACTCAAAACTTCAGTAAATGAAAAAAAGCTTTAAAAATTATGAAGATGGCTTGAAAAGACTACATTTTGAGTTCGAACACAAATTTCAGGATTTTGTTGCCTAATCAAACAAAATTGCATATTTTTACCTTGCCTTTTAACGTAAATTGTGACTGTTAAAAATAAAATAGCAATTTCTTTCATCTCATTAACATATTTAAACATTTATATATTTTTTAAAATTTTAGACCCGCTATTCACACACAATGTCCTTTTGGGATTACTTTTCTTAAATAATGTATCGAATGCACATGTTCCGTGGAAGGAAACAAGAAACCATACGGTGCTTATTTGCTCCACCCATTTCTTATTACCCATCAGTGGTTGGCTGGAATTGAACTCAAGACCTCCTCCTTCCCCTTTTGGAGAGTACGGTCTCACCAATGTCCACGAATAGCTCATGCAACAATTATTTCACATCACAGAGTGGGATGGTGCAATTTACATTTGCTTTCCTAGTTAAATGATATTTCTGGGGGTGGCAGGTCAAGTGTTCGAGGGTCCTCTGCGTAGTCCCTGCTTCTAAATTACAAAGACTCAAATCCGGCTGCTTCCGTCTAACTGGTAGAGCCCAACTCGGATATGCATGTTGGCACAACACTAGACAATAGTACTAAAATGCCTTACAATATGATATTGTGAATACACAATAATATGGATGTTAATATCAGTATTATTAAAAACCGGAAGATTCAAATAAGTAAAACGAAGGCAATATATTAAATTTATTATTTATCCAATGAAAGCTAAGCATAAATATTTATTATTAAATATTTGCTCTTAAGAAAATTGTACAGAAATAAAATTTTAGGAGGATTTCATGTATTGCTGTGTTATAAAGCATTTTAATATCCAAAAGATCAAAGATGTTGTTAGGCTTTTTAGTATCAACATAATAAATTACCTTCCTGATTTGCTTTAAATCCCTAATAGGACGTCATATTTTGCAAGGAAGGGAACACGGAAAAATTCAAAGCACCCACACTGACATACGTGCTTGCAATAAGAAGAAGAAATTAGTAATAAGTGAACGATCAACTGATGGAAGATTCCGGTTCGATCCAACTACTGTTGAACAGCAGTAGAGTCTGACGGGGAAATTTTCCTGGTTTCTTGTCTTGAGACTTATGCATAAAGATTACTGGGTATGAAAAGTTTCCCTCGCGAAAGCAATTTACATAGTAGACATTAAAATACCTCACTAGATGCTTAGTCTATCCACTATGTGATATCAAAACATCCATTTCCTCCTCAACAACAACAACTTGGTATCGAACTCGAGATCGTTCACTCTTAAGAGCTGTATCGTACCAGTAGATCCCGGTGAACTGAAAAAACTACTATTAACTATAAATTGCATTTTTGTTGAAGAAAAACAATTTTAATTCATTTTTTTATCTGGGGGATGAGATAAGATAAAAAATAGCTTGCCCACCCATAAAAGTATCCTCAATCAATATTCTCTTCATATAAAACAATAGAGGCATCTAGAATGCTCCCAGTGGGGTTGCGGGGGTAGTTGGGGTGAAGAGCCGGACAAGATATATTACTTTATTCAACAACCCATAAAAATAAAGGAGAAATAGGTGCCCGCTCTCACTCCATGTGTCATTGACAGAATCTTCTCTTTCTTCCATAGCACTCAATGAAAAAAAAGTTCGCAAAAAAATAAAAGTTGGGTGGGTGGTTGCAAAATGAATGAAACAAAAAAATATATTACACGATGGCTCTCTTTCCTCAAAAAGCTGGGGAGAGAAATCAGTTGACCACTTTCATCCATTTCTTTCTATCTACCCTGTTGGGGAGAGGGGTTCCTGAAGGGTAGGGGGGCAGTGGAATCGCCACCTGCGCTATTCAACTCGCTGGAGAGACCCGAGATAAATGCCCTCCCCTTGAAGGCATAGGTAACTGACAGGGAGAAATCTACTTTGTATTTGTTTATATGCGTAAATAAGAGATCGATGCTGGACTAAAAGTCGCCGAGCTTTTAATTCCTAGAATACCAATGAATCCCTTTGAGGTTCTCTTGTGGTCTTCAAGCCGAACAATTTGCCGCAACGTATGTAGTTGCGGTGAATAAATTCAATCGGGTATAAGACTATTTCTAATCATAACCCTTATCAGTGATAAAGAAAATAAATATCACACACAAAAATTTTTTTCCACAGCTGTTCATAAATATAGCACATCAAATTTGTATTTTTCATTAAAAAAAAATAATAAAAAAATAAAAAAAAAAAAGATTGCAGCATAATATTAAATTATTTTTATATTTATCTAGCGAAATACATACTTAACACATTTAAAAAGAAAAATATTTCTAGTACCTTATAGTTATAATTAATTTTATTTGTCATGCGTTTTAGCTATTAATTGAAATTTCCTAAGAATTATTTCATTTTAAACACTCTTAAAACATATTCTTCTAAAATGTTTTAAGTGTGTGGAAAATATTATTTTAGTTTATTTTCGAATGCCAGGCGTATGCGACAGCATGGGCAAGTGCAGCATGTGGTCATGTGAACTCAATTTCAAAATGCGAAAGGGAGATAAACTATGAAAAATTAAGTATCACCCAATATGACAACTCATCTATAGAATTTCGCTCTTTTAATCAAGGGAATTCAATAGTGTTAAAAAAACTGAGATTAAAACAAACATCAAAATGTAATAAAAATAAATCTTTGATGTATATATATAATATTTATATATATATATATATATAAAATACCATTCTAAGAGACTTGAAAAAGAAAGATTTTGGGATTAATCACTATCTGATATTTAACTTTTTATGATAAAAGAAATGTATCAACATGTAAACTGAAAGAAAATGAAAATTAATTTATTTTTTGAAAAAATATTTTTTTCATAAATTATTAAAAAATAATAAAATTCCATAAAGATTTCTACATTGAATTATAAAGATTCAAAAACTTCAACTGGAGTTATAAGGAATTCTATCAGAATTCCATGTTGAGATTGGAACAAATTTTTCAGACAGAAGGTTTGATTGCCTCAATTGTTGAAAAGCCGAAGAAAAGTGCGGCTCTTCTTTTTTCGCATGTGCAAATGTGAGAAGTTACTGCGTGGGAGTTTTTCTTTATTTCATTTTTTGTATTCCCATGGATAAGTATATGTGCATTTTCTCGATAAATATTGCAGTTCGGCAATATTCTTATGTAAAATGATTGATAGAATTTTTAAGCAATGCTAAAAGATAGGTGTATTCTTGAAGCATTACACAACTCAAAGAGAATATTTTTGAGAAAATGGACATATGATTTGAATACAAGAGCTATAAAAGTACAATATGGAGGGTGGAAATCTTAGCTAATTCAAGGTATATACCCATGGCTAGAATTTACGTCTTTCACCTGGACAATCCGAGTTCGACTGTCATAGGAATGTTTTGGGATTATCGTAGCCTAACGGCAGGACAGAGTTTTAAGAAAAGATAGGTCACACATGCTTTTGTCTAAGCCAGAGATTCTCACTTTTGTGTGCCACCACATTTTAGAAATGAATATAATAAAAATTATAATGTTCTTTTTATTACGAGGAAAGTTTGTTAAAATCAAAGAAAACTTGTTTTTATAGTTTAAAATTGTGTTTTCCTCTTCCATAACTGTGATTTTCTAAACAGAAATATTCCTCCTTTATCCACATGCCCAGTATCTACATTTACAATTTTCTACATCTTATTTGCATGAGTTTGAATTTTCAATATTAACAAACTTAAAAAAAAAGAAGATCGTTAAAAAAAGAAGATTGTTAAATGTAGAAGACGATATAAGAGTAGTATTGTCATTTAAATGGATTTTTTAAAAAAAAAATCAAGCTAAAATTTCTCATTAAAATCATCCTTATTATTACATTGTAATAAATCCCTTCACAATTTCACACATTTTTTTTGTACTTCATATTATATTATTTTATTTTACATTCAAAATTATTATCATAAACTATTTTACATAGTACATTATAGATAAGTAAACAACTTTTAAACTTATCTTCATGTGCCGAGAAATTTTGAAATCCTTAAAAGTGTGCCTTGATAAAAAAAAAAGGGTGGAAAATCAATGATATAAGCAATTGTTGAACAACAGTACATGGATATTGTATTTCCGTCTTCTGGTGCAAATCTGTCTGGATGGATCTTGGGAGTTTTCTCGGTTTTTCCCGTACAAAACGTGAATATGACCTATTCCCTTTAAAACACTCTCCCACAAAGTAAACGCGCAGTGCATGCTTAAAGAAGCTTTTTAATGACTTATTTATCACCTACTCTATGTCTAAATAATAAATTAATTTTGGAAGGATCTAATTACAGTACAATTAAGAATTTTTGAGATTTACTCATATAAAACTATATTTCTATTAAACAATTAATAATATTCCTAGAAAATGTAAAAATTTATATGAATACATATTTTAGGAGTTGATTCTCCCATCAAACTATATCGAAATTATGTATGAAATCACTAATTGATGAAATCAGTTTGAATTAAATAAATTACGCTCTTAAAAATGTCTCTGTAAAATATTTAAAATTATATAAAGATGTATCGATATATACAATTTTTTTTACGACATTTTTCTCAAAGATTAATTGTTTAAAGACGAATATCGTTTTCCAAAGTGAAATGATTAAAGTCCCAAGTTCTTTATTATACTATGTATACAAACATATAATTTGATTGATAGTAAGTCAAAATATAATCTACTTTTATCATATTTAGCAAATGGAGGGGAGATGTGGACGGATTGCAATAGGAAGAAGACCCCTTCCCTCATATTTCACTTTCAATCACTGAGCATTATTTATATCATCCCAAAGGGTAGACAACCGAATTCCATTCCCGGGCTGATGCTTTTTGAATTCAGTGAAACGGATGGCCGGCATCTTTCTATCCTTCTTCCTCAACAATTCCCGGCTTTCAGAATGCAACCTAAACTCCGGATTTGATGGGAACTTGAAAAATAACTGCTTCATAGGACCATATTTTACGGGATCTTGCGTTTTCCCGTTTTTTGAATGACATACTGCGAGAAGGAGCACACCGTTTTCCCTCCGGGATTCGCTTGGCAATATCTCAGAGGCTTGTGGTTGGAGTTGCGGCCCAGGATATATCATCTCGAGGGGGGGAGGGCTTCTGCGGAGAAATGCAAGGAGTAAATAAAGTTATAAGCATCTCCCGAAACTGCGATATTTCGTTCTTCTCAAGAATATATATTGCCAAATCTGATCACACTCTGCTATAGAGTTCCTTTACTAAAACAATAAAATGGGGCACTTTAATAAACCAAAACACTTATTGATTTTGCATTACAAAATAAAACATTTTGGGAAAAGAAATAATTAATATTACATCAAATTATATTTTTCAAGCGAATTTTCTTTCGGGGTTGAGTTGACAATGGATACACAGAATCAAATAAATCTTATGTAAATTTCTAGCTAACTTAAAATATAGACGATGCTTCATTTTAAACATTGATAACAACGTTTCTAATTAATTTAAAAGTAATTGACACCGATAGAAACTCCTTGTAAAGTTTCGTACTACACAATATAATCAATTTAAGTGATGTTATTTTCTACTCAGGAATTATTTTCGCTTCAAAAAAAAAAAAAAAAAAAAAAAAAAAAAAAAAAAAAAAAAAAAAAACCGTTAAATTTTTTTTTAAACCTTTTTTAAAATTTTTATCAGTACACCACCGTTGAGAAAAGAAAAAAATATAAAATCTGTAACACATGCACATAGTGTAGCTTTACTTAAAAATAATAATTTATTTTTCAGTTTTTAAAAAACTTTTCAATTTTTAAGGCAAGATATTTTTTTTTTATTTAGTGAATGTGTTTTCGTTTTTCTCCATATGTCACCAGTCAGAAATGCTGTCGAACATGCAAGAAAAGTCCTGATTTCTGTATTCAATGTTTTAGTAGTTAAAGAAAATTTTCAATCATTTTGCACCTTATTTGATATTTTTAGCTAAACTCTTATATAAAAATACATATATAACTTTAGAACTTCATATTCTCAATCACAAGGAATTGTGTTCATCACAATTATGTATGACTCACAGAATAATGTTTTAGATGTTTGTGTCGGTGAGCAGTAAGACAAAATTAATTACTGAAAGTTCTATATCTGTTTTCATTTCGTTAATTTAATGCTCGTTTTTTACAGTTCATAACTGTATTAAAACATAAAAGGTTTTGCATCATTTATATTTTATTTGTTAAATTGGCGAATTCATTTATTTACGTTTAAACTAAAATCTCAGTCCAATGTAATTTTTTTTAAATTCTTTAAGTGTTTGTTTATTTTTTTTATGCCTTAAATGCAAACAATATTCGATGGGTGTTCTGCGTCTTTTTTCATTGATTTCATTTAATGTTTTATAACGTTCTCCCTTGGCAAAATCAAAACTACGTAAATACCTGGTAAGTCAGACTTAATCTACAGTTTCATCAAACACCTTTTAAAATTATTTACATGGAACGCAGTAAAGCGGGCGCATTGAAATACTATATTTTTGTATTTTGTTAATTTTATACGTTAATTGATTTGCAAACAAATGTTCTGAAAAGTAAAAAATATACATAAATATATAAACTATGTTATTTGTATTCTTGAAAAGCACTTGTTAAATGAATTATAATGTATGACGAGATAATTTAATAAGTTTTCACTAAAAGGAAACTGTTTAGTAAAAAGATTTCAAAAATAAACAAAGAATAAAGAAAATGGATCTCTCGCATCTCATTTTCTTTCTCTTCTCTTCTGAAAAGTATGAAAAATTTGGAAACTTAACATGTTATTGTTTCTTTCCCTCTTTTCCTTTTAATGGCACCTGTAGGGGAAAAAAAGGGAAAAAGGCGACCTGGGAAGAATGGCGTCACCGCAGGTGGGCGGTCCCCGTGATTATCAGGCGTAAGTTAATTAAGCGCGTGCAATTTTAACGAGGCCACATAATCAGGATTTGGAAGAGAGCAAGAAACAAAGCAGCCATCGATTGACTTTTGATGTCTCTTCGCGGAGGCTTCGCTTTTAATGAGCTAATTGTCTCCCCCACCACCCCCGCACGTGTCTTCCTTTCTCTCGTCTCTTTTCTCCTTCCCCTTTTTTTGCTCTCTTTTACTTCAGGGCCGCCCTCTCTTCTTTGCGCCCTTGGACTCTCAATCCAATTTGCGCCCCATTTAATGAGCGCGGCGACCGCGGCGACAACGTTGGAGAGTGGGGCGGTCTCTTATGCCATACCACGGAATCGAAATTAAGCTCGATAATCGTAAATCGTAATCGTTTCCCGAGTTTTATTTCGTGTCAGGATCTTTCGCTAACTAAGTTCCTAGTCATTTGAACGGGCCTGATTTGTCGATTTTTTTTTCTTTCTCGATATTCTTCGATATTACTGGCAACGGGGAGGGAAAAATTTTAGATGGCTTAATGATTCATCATTAAAGATGCATCGATTGTGATCATTGTAAGTGTCGTTGATTTAAAATTTAATCTGTTTGCCTCTGTGCTTCATAACAGATTCACGGATATTAGACGTGTATTTATGACAATTTTCTTTCTTTTCCTTGGTTTATTTATTTATAAGAATTCGACACTGCTGCTTCCTTTTGAGGCAACTATCCGAAGTCCAATGTATCCACACTTATATTTATTATGGTTATAGAATCATATTGCCCCTTATTTTAGTTATAGAGTCTGATTATAATTAATAGAGATAAATAATTTGGTACAGGAACCAAGCAGAAGATTTCTTGATTTTGCATATAACCCTTAAAAATTAATTTTATATGGAGAATATCGAGACCATGATTTAACTTATGTGTACTTATCACCATTGATGGATCATAGCTTGATTCGGGTATAGAACTCACTTTCGTTTTTTAATGGTAACACTTGCCAATTAGACCAGCAGAGCTAGAATAGAAAATAATATATAAAGAAAATATTACAAAACTATATAGATTTGTTTGAATGTTGGAAAATAAAACCAGTCTTAAATATGATTTTTTTTTTGTAGAGGTTTTAAAGGATTTAAAGATATTTTTAATTAAACGGTTAACAAATTGTTCTCTCAGACTCAGTTGATTCTTCAAATTTGCTTTAAAGGAAATCTATTATAAATTATTCGATTCATTTTATTCAGAATATTCTAATCTTAAGCATGTTAACATTCATAAATCGAATGCATAAAAAGATGATTGCTTTACTTTGTATTGAGCAATTAATAAACAAATTTTTTTAACTTTTTATCTTGTAATTTAACATTCTTCAAACTAAAATACTAATTGACTAAAATATTGACCTGCATATTCATATGCATGTGAAATTTTTGAGAAAAATTTTTAATTACAACAAGTATGTCCTCATTCATTTGAAAATTCTCACGGATTTTTAATTGTTTCAAAATTATGAACTATTGAAACAAATTAGAATTCTTTTTTATATTTTATTTAGTTTAGTGTTGGTTTAGTTTCGACGGCAATCTGAGCTTCCTGAACACATGATTCTAATATTCTGACATTTTTCTTTTACCTTTTATATTGCAATTAGTAACCCATCAAAAGCAAAATGAACACATTTTTAAAGAAAACTATGGTAAAGAGAACCAAAAATAATTTCGTTCCACGAGTTTCTCGTGCAAGTATGATCCTCGCTTAGTTACAGTAATAATTACAGTAAGATAGTAAACGAAAATACTATTAGATTTTACTAGGAAGCTAATTCTGAGATGTTATAAATACCACACTATTTTGTTTGCTTTTTAATTAAAATTTTACCTTAATTTTTTAAACGAAAGATAAGCATACAGTAATATATTAACTAAAGATAACAAAATAATATCTCAGTCAGGCAACATAATGAGATTTATTTTCAATAAAACTTAATTACTTTAAATAAGGTCTCATATAAATATTCTTTTTATTTATTAATTGGTGACAAAAAATTACTCTCGTGTGTGTGATGAACATTTCTTTTCATCAATTTAGAATTAGGTCTAACTTATTGTAATACAGGAATATTTTTTTTTTATAAATTAAAATATTAAAATCCATCTGTACTTAAAATTTAAAAAAATAAAATCGCGTGTTGAAAGAAACAAAATTTTCGTCAACAAACAAAACGAAACAGGAATTTTAGCAGACATGGGAACCCAACTGCCTTGTCTGTCGGCGGTGCTTAGATGTTACAAAATGTATTGTGAAGATTGTATCCCAGACAGAGTGGTTACAATCTATTGTATTTTTTAACAAAGTATAAGAAAGAGGCACAATGAACAACACACGTTGAAAAGTATTGTATTGTTATAAAGTTTGGAAATATATGCTTTAGGCAAGTCCGGTTGACATGTTGGTTGAAAGGCATGTGAACCCAACTTGCCCAAAGGTTCCCACAAGTGAAGTACCGTTCCTAACATTATCTTTTGTAAATCTTAGAATAATGGATGGCGCTGATTTACACCCTTAAATTTTAAGACTTTTTTCTAACGAAAAGCCAAAATACATTTATCAGTCCCAGACGATTTATTTCCTTGACAAAATAGTTAGGTTCTTCCACAGAAAATAATTTCTAGAACTGGTTATGATTCGATATATATTTAAAGGAGCATTGACTTATATAATAAGTTTTAATGATTGTAAAAATAATTTTTTTGTTTAACTTTCAATGGAAATAAGTCTTTATTGACAATTAACGTAGTCTTTAACTCACTTTTAAGAACTAAAAAATTTCAAATTTAATTGCAGGTCAAAAGGAGTTTAATGAACTTATCGCTTTTCAATATTCATAAGTAAATGTAAAAATAAAAGTGACTTTGATAAACTGAATATATTTTTTGTTTTTCATTATCGTATTGTTTAAAGAGAATAGGTATAAAAATGATTTATTTTAAAATATTAATGGTGCAGAAAATTGCGTTAATTACAGGAATAATAAAAAAAAGATTAGTCACGGCATGTTTTATACTGTAGGTTAATTAATTTAAAGATTAGGTTTTTCTATTTATTTTAAAATTAAAACTCAGTCTCATTTTAAAAATGTAAAAAATATGTAATAAGTAAATGTAATTTTTTTTTATTCTGGTATTAAAATATATTATAGTAAATTAAACGCAAATGTTTTTATTTTGCAATGAATGGGTGCATTTGGCCGCAACGTAATGAATGGATGCATTTGTAATGAATTTATAATGAATGCACCCATTCGTAATGAATGGGTGCATTTGGCATATAACGTAAAGGGAAGATTTCTGTTGTAAACAGTAAAACCTATAGTAAATTGTATAACGTTTACATATAATGAGTTTTTTATTATAGTTTTTTTACAAAATTTACATTTTAATTGTGCGAAATTGATTTTTTTTTTCATTTCAAATATTCAAAATGAGGATTGCCGCTTCAATACTAATTATTTTTAATGATTCATAACTTTTAATGATTAAATGAATTTCAAAGATTAATATTCACTCACACATTCTGAGTAATGTAGAAATGGTTAAATATTTTGTTATTTAAATATTTGTTAACTTTCTAGCAAGATGGTATTTTCTATTATCTGATATTTGTGTTTATAATTCTTAGTTAACAAAAAACACACATAAATAAACATACATTCGGTAGTAAAAATTTTGTAATATTTGAAAGATTTGACACAGCGTGTAGGGCAGACAAAAGCCATTGCTTGGCATTTTAATATTCTAAACATACATTTTTTTTCAGAAGGCCATAAACTTGAAATATCGCTGAAATATGCACTTGAAATATCAATTCTCTCAGTGAAGTATTTAAATCAACTGAGAAAAAATAGCTAAGCATAATTTAAGAAAGTTTTGTACTATTAATGGAGAAATCGGAATTTTATGTCGATTCAAGGTCAAATAATTCCCATATAATGAATTTATCTTTGAATATAATTATACATGAATAGAAAGTACAAATATATTTTCTTTGAATATTATTATAAGCCTTTTCATAAGCTTGGTGCATACAAAATTTGCTGGCGACCTTTAGTTTACAAATAAGTAAATAAAAAAAAATCAACAAATGTGGTTTTAATTAAGTAATACTTAATTAACACCACATTTGTTGATTTTTTTTATTTGTGGTGATAGGAAAAGAATCTTTTTAAGTGCCCTTATAAACTGTTTCTCAAATATAATAATGTAACTACCTAACACAATCGGCAAGTTGTAGAAAGATATGGATTTTTAATTTTTTTTATCGAAGTCCATTAAGACTTTCCCACATTTAGAAATAACTACAAGTCATCCATTTTCCTTTGCCACATTTGGAAGTCATTGCAAGTCATCCATATTCAAATCCACAGGAGAGCGTACAGTTGCTTTCCAGTTCATTGTGTGCAGGTATCATAAGTCATCCGTCATTGAAATAGACTCCGTCCAAATGAGTTTGACTTTCTTTTCAAGAAATTGTACACTGTAATCAAAACCAATCTATTACACTAAATACATACAATTGCTGAAAAGATAAGGCGAATTTTCTATGAAAGGGAAGAGTATATGCAAGATGCATGTCTATTTTCTGAAACCACACATGGCTTAACAATTTTCCAGTCTATAATGAAAGGATTCATCCAACAAACGATGTTGTCACAGATTGTAATAGATTGTATAAATATTTACTTTTGGTAAGCATGGGGTAAAATACTTTCATACACAAAACTAACTGTACAATACTGATAGAGAACTTTGAGTCTGCTATGATACACCTGCTTCTTTTGAGTCACTCCCTCCTACCCCACCGGTATCTTATTATTTGTTTCCTCGAACAATCATACATCACACATGGAATTTCATATTGATTGTGGATAGTATTTGGAAATATGGTTCAGTGGGAAGGGCTGTAATGAATAATCCTGAAACAATAGATTACTACATTCTTAGTCAGAATTCCGTTGATTAAACAGTATTCTCATCCTTCGGAAAACTACCGCTAAAAATAATTTTTTGATAATTATTATTTTAAAAACTTTCCTATTTGATAAAATATGATAGATCAAATTATACATAAAAAATATATAATTATTTATTTATACAGATATTAATTACGATTTTGTATATAAAATTTTGTAAACAATTCCTTCCCATTGTGCGAGGATTGGCTCTTGTCCTTGGAGTGCCCATTGGCGAAAATTGGCGTTTTTTATTCTCGCCAAGCGTGTTTTTTTATTTTTATTTATTTTTTCGGCATGTTTTCCGATGTGGTGCTAAATGGGTGAGAAAATGAGAAGCATCTTCAAGTAAAGGCCACCCAAATTTTATTGTATTCATGTGGATAATAACTTTATTATAATTGGCTTAATGGAATCTGCAGTTTTCCATTCTGAATTATTCGATATTAACTTATCATAAATCCGAATTTATAAAAGTGTATACTAAGATACACAGACTTGGATCAAGATGAATCAATTTGCAGTTTGTCTTATCACAGTTAAATTTAAATTTTTATAATTTTACATTTTATAATTATACTATATTTTCATAATTATGTATTGGAAGATTACATTGTAGAGAAAAATTTTAATATTATTCATTGTAAAGTTTATGACAGCAAAAAATATTAATGAAAAGTGGTAAAATTTATTAAATGTATTATTGTCAGTTACAATTTAAATACTTAACACAGTAAGGGGAAAAATTAATGAAATGTTCATTTCTAGCTGTATGTACTGGAATAAAACACTCCGTGGACATGTGCGATTGCGTCATACTGGCATCACTCAACTCTCAATGATTCCACAAAAACAATCATATTGGCTTAGCCATTTGGAGTCACAGGTGATTAGAGGTGTGGCTGCGCTTTTTAGAACGCAACGTCATGGTTTCAATTTCAACTTCTTTGAGCAATAAGAGATAGATGTTTCACATGTGAAGTAGTGCGTGCTCGACAGTGTAAATATGGTGAATTATTTATGAAAATTTTCGCAGAAAGTGATAGATGAGAGATGCCAATATTAGACATAAAGTTGCAATATTTGTCTACCCATTAAGTAGTAAATTAAGTGGGCCTTAAAAGAAGACTAACTTCGGCGCTATTGTAGGACATAGTGCTTTGAGAATATAGGAATACAGATTTAATATTTGTTACAATTGAAAAGAAGTGGATATCACGTATTTACATACTTTCATATAGGATTAGGCTGTTGGGATTTTTCTTTGCTTTCTTCTCTTTTCACATTTGAATAAAGCTCATAATTTGGCAGTTGCAGTTTTATGAAAAGAGAGCAATTCTTCAAATGATGTGAAAACATTACAACAATACACAAATGCTGAAATATTCAATACATTATATTGAAGCAAACAGGTGTGTAAAACTTATGAATTTTCATTTACTAGACCCTCAACAGGAAAAACATGTTTGAAATTCCATTTTATTTTGATTTGCTTCAAATATAATTTAATAGAAAATTTATTATTTAAATTGCTCTAAGTGATTCGATTTATTATTCCAAATGTATGAAAATCTTAAAAATTGGAAAAAAAAGAATAGTTTATATAGTGTAATATTTAATATTACTTTGGAATATATAAGTATTTTAATTTAAAATATTTAACTTTATTAAATTAAAAATTGTTTACTTATCTCTAATATTTAGCACTTCAAGAAGAAATATGTCAATTTTATCAGAAATTTATAAAATTGACATACTTTTTCTTATAAGAAATTTATTTCTAATGCCAATTTTATAAGAAATAAGATTTTGTCTTAAGACTAAAATGTTTTGAAAAAAATTTTGGGTTAAAAATTAAACTTATCCTTATATTTTCAACAATACTTACAGTCAACTACATTTTTTTTATAAAATCATACAAAAATTTAAAATTTGAATAGATAAAACAAGTTATTTTTCCAAATAAAAACGTCAAGCTGTTAAATCATCTGTGAAAAAACATGTGTTTACTTAATTCGTTTGTTTTTACGAAGTAAAATGAAAAATATTGAATTTATTTTAAGAAAACACACATTTCAAAATCTTTAAAAAAATACGCGTCTGGTTTTATAATATGAAATTACAGTTATGTTTACGTGAATAGAAGCCTTCCTTGCATGGATTCTTTAAAAAAAAAGTTATGGATTTTTTTTTCTTATACATTTCCAATAAATTGTACATTTTTTTCACGTTTAAAACAGAGGTAAAAAGATTAATTATTAAATGATTGTTTCGAAATTTATAGTTTACTTTTAAATTAAAAAAGTGAATAATTTAAATTAAATTCACATTTATATGCTTACAACAAAAAAATTTAAAAAATTGCATTCGAAATCACAGCTTCTAATAAAAATGATTAAATTTTTACAAAATTTAAATAAACTTTTATTTTATATTTATAGCAAATATTTAGATTTATATAAAAAAAATCTCAAATGATTTATTCTGATCAAAGTTTTTATTTTTCATTATTCATATAAATAAATAAACTTGTATTAGAATTAAGGAAGTAATTATTTACATGGATAAAAGTTAACAATAATACAAGTAAGATACATAAAACTTGCTTATTTATTATAAATAAATACAATTGTCTTGCAATGTTATAGGTTAAAATTTGTTGATTATATTAAAACCATTAAAAATAAATGGAGTAAAAAATCAACAAGAAGTTCTTGTTTGAAAATATAATTTCTAATTTTTTTTTAAAGTAATTCGTTATTTGAAGAATCAATCATGCTTTTAAATAGAATTAATACAACAAATATTTTAAATATATTTTTCAAATTCTTGATATAAAAAAAGAAATTTAATATGTGTTTATTTGAGAAGTACTAATATTTTGCTTTTTGAATCCATTCGTATGAATCGACGTTTTTTGGGAAATTCCTCATTCCAGTATAGTTATAAGTCAATGGCCTTACGAAGATTTATGCTAAATATGTTGATAAAATATTTTCAAGGATAATTTTTTCAATTTTTTAAAAAAGAAATCATAGTCGAATTTATTTAGCGTTGTTTCACAATTTTTCTTTAGACATGTCGAGAATATATATATATATATATATATATGTTTATTCTTTGAAAAAGGAAGGCATTACGAATTAATTTTCTTACACAAATTATTTCGTAACGCCTTCCTTTTTTTTCTTTGTTCAGCCAATAACTTTATCTCTCTCAATGTTTTTACTTTAATTATTAAACTTTTTCACAAATTTTCAGCTTTTTGGATATAATTTTGTGTATTTTCATTTTAGTTTCTCTAATTGTTTTCCTTTGTTTTCTAAATGATTCTTCTTTTTCTTACAGATATCGTTCCGGCACTCCCAATCTTAACAAAACTAAAGAAGAGACAGAGGAAGTCGTTTGGATGGTATTGACGGAAAAAGATACCCAAAGAAACCTGCTGTAATACTGTTCCTGGCTCCCCGGTACCACTTCAAGGCTCTTGTGTTTTGGACATGCATCTCCAGCTATTCCTGTAATGAACGCTGAAATTTGAATAGATGTAAATTACTTAAGCAACTAAAGTAATTTTGAATTTCTTTTTTAGAGTACTAATTTGTATTAATTATAAGTGTATGCTGAACTGATATTAATGATAATGAGACCGACTTTATTAAACTTGGTCATGTTGCCTATTCAGTTCTGTGCAGTGTTAATCTTTGGTGTAAATTTTGTCATTAATCATTTAAAATAAACCTGTGTTTTTAATTAAGTGTTCAGTATTAATTACATTTATATAATGAAACTTAGCGTAATTTAAAATTGTAAAAAAAAAAAACACTTAGAATATATATACACACAGAGAGATATGGACAATTTAATAGCTCTAATATTTAAAACTGATTTTTTGCATTTAGCTATTATAAATTTGAAATATAAAAAAATTTAAAACAACATAAAGTCAGTTTTTTTTAATTAAATTTTTGTTTTTTTTATATTAATAGCAAGATATAATGTGATGTGTGTGTGTGTTTACATTTAATTTCATTATATTAATTATCTAAGTAATTTTTACAGTTTTTAGGATGAAAACTTATTCAAGTCTAAAATTTCTTTTTCTGTTTTAAAATTTAATTTTCCTGTAAAAGGAACTTATTTAGCAACATTTCTTAACACTTTCAACACTTTTGAATAAATTTTGATATCTTACGTAACCTTTTGTTTTCTTAATTTTATAAAATAATTTGAGACTATTTTACTTCCAATTGAAAATTACAAACATTTTACTTTAAAGTGTCATTTTTGGAAATGGTTTCTGACTTTTATATTTTGCGAATTTTTCACATTTTATTTTATCACACTTAGCATATTTTATTATTTCGAATCTCCTTTTTATATATACTGGAATATTATTCGTATACTAATACTGTTCTGTGTGTTTATAATTATATTTTCATGTGCACAACAAGTAAATAATTTTTGATTGTTTACTTGCAGTAAACAATCAAATTGTTTTATTTTTTTTATTGTTGATTTTTTTTTTGTAATTTAGGTTTGAAAAGCATTTTTATTATGAATATAATTTGAATGTGGCAATAGATATCTGGTACAAAGGATAAAAATATTAACTACAAATAGTTTACTTAAATTAAAAAAAAAAAATTTTTTTTAGGTTATCATAGAAGATTTTTAGCATACATCTAAAATTTTTTATTACTGTACAGATTTTAATTTACATAGTTTAGATTCTGACATATTGATTATGATTATCTATCTGAAATTTCAAATTATAATAATTATTGTAAAAATGTTGAGTTACATTCTTAATTTAAAAATAGAATTTTACATTTCATATGTCGAAAAATTTATGACTAATTTGCCTACGGAAGCAATATTTTACGAGAATCACCTCCTTTGCAAATTCGTAGAAAAATGTCCCTGGCGCCATCTATTGAAGACGCATCGTGATGCAATAGTTTTATTGACAAAAAAAAAATATTTTGAACAACCTTACTCAAATGAAAAATATTATTTAATTTATTTATAATTTTAGACAATATTTCGTTAACGGTAATCACAACAATTTTTAGTTAATGAAATTTCGCGTTTGTTGTGGTTTTTGGCTGAGTCTCTTTTGCAGTGGCTAAGTAAGCATTACTTGGGCCAAAGTAGCAATACATTTCTGGCACCCGTTCAAAAAACAATAATATGATATATTAACTACATTCGTAGTAAGAACATAATTCGAATATTAATATAATGTTGCACTTATTTAAATCTAAAATAAGTTTATTTTAGAGGCAAAAATTAGGTTTTAAATTTAAGACTATATTTTAGATATTAAGAGTGGATTTGAAAATATGAGGATGGTAAACTTGGTTATATGATAATTTAGAATCTTTTTGATTCAGTTTGCCTAGTGATAAATCTTTTCCCTTTTTTCCTAATGATGAGTTCCTAGAATGCCATTATCCTCCCGTTTTCTTAATTATTTCCGAAAATGGGAAAACATACTCAAATAATAGTTTCGCAACAATATATAAAGTTTCTAAAGAGAGACATAACCTTATGTCCTATAATCATTCAAAAAGCAATGCTTACTCGTGAAAAATTTGACATTAGGACTGAAAGTTCTTTCAAAAGTATTGTCGATGCGCCTGCATTTTAATTTTTGGTGTCAGATTTCGTCTAACCATGTTTATTTCGCAACCTAAGCCAGTTAAGAAAATTACTAGCTTTCCTCCCATATTAATAGGAATTATCACTGATTATGTGGACTGAATCTTTATAACCCCTTCATTGGAGGAATCTCAACTCCAATTCTTCCCATGGTTTCGTTTCCTCTATTAGATGGACAAGTCTGATTGATATTCTCTGTTTTGATTTCCAAAGTAGCACTTTGCTTAGCTTCTCAATTGAAATTCGGAGGACATTACTGACGTAAATGTTTGCTCGAACCATAAACCAAAAAAATTCATATTAATTTCTTACTATTTATAAAACGAGTGGCTTTTATTAAAATTTTATCTACCCTTCTGTATTTCGTAAATTCGACCATGTCTTATTGGCCTGAAAACATCTTTTCGATATAACTATAAATCTTTTTATGATTAAGCTTGCCAGATTTCTGAAATGTTCGACAAGGACATTGGAATATCCCCCAGCATCTCGCGTATTCAAGAGAACATATCGTTCTATGGTTTTTAAAGTGTTTCAGAGAATAGTTTATTCTCAATGCGCTAAAAATAAATTAGAAGTAATAATAAAAATGACATCAGTATATAAATTTAAACATTTTATTTTTTTTATATGTTACTTAAGTAAAAAGAACAGAATGTTTGAATTCAAAATTGAGGAACAAAATTTTCAACAATTGTTACAAGTGCTTTTCAATAGCTTAGAATATTTTGATCTTTTTTGGTGTTAATTTTGTCCACTGTTTCAAATGTGACTTCAAAAACATTTTATAAGGCACAGCATCAAAAAAATGATCATTGTTCATTTTCATATCAGGTACATCAAGAAGACTGTTATTAATTAATTTCAGCAGAAGTTTCACAGCGCATTCCCAATCAACAGCATTTTTTTTTACTTAGATTGTCCCATGAAATTTGTTCAGCATTTCTTAAAATATTCTCCCAGAGGTCCATCTTTTCATCATCCCAGAAGTTCATCCAAAGGCATATCTTTCATAAAACCCATCAAATTCCTCTTTCACCCTGTTACGAATTTGCTCGTCCAGATGTCCGTATAAGTTTTCTTTATAATTTTGCGGTCTCATAGAGATAAATTATGTAGGTTTTGCTATGTAAAGTTTTTTTAAAGCTTTATGAGTTTCAGCAACTGAAAAACTGTAATCTTTTTCCATTAGCAAAATGGCCTTGTTAACCAGAGCAAGCTGTCCGTGGACAAATACCAAGTAAAGAGGTTCCTTATTAATGTGGACATTTTTTGGATTAAAAACTCCTTTAAACCCTCCAAATATTTATAAAATTTCTTCCAGCGCATGCAAAGTTGATAAAAATCGAGAGTTTCCATTTTTAATGAGATTACGTTATGACATCTCAGAATATTCACAAAATTCTTTTAAGTTTAGTTACGCGGATTGTGTATATGTGAAAGTACTTATAAGTCTTCACCAGCTAGGCCTCAATATGGATTAGGAGACTATCAATTGCAGTTTATCCACAGTTGGGGTCAATGTGTGCTCTACATCTGATTTCCATTACTATCTCTCGTCCTAGGATATTCTCGAGTCGATGGAAATCGTTGTCTTCCGCTGCTCTTTTCATACTATCGAAAATAGTGTTGTAGATATCTCCATTAAAGCCGTCTACTTTGTTGCTCAAATCGTTTACAAACGACAGAGCTTAAGGAAGAATTTAAGATGTTTCACCCAACACAGATTAGAAATAGAACAGCTTTACTTGCACAACTAAATTAAAAATAAAGTAGTCCACAACAACAAGTTTTATATCCTTTATGTTTGATGCCTCCATAAAGAAACAATGATATTTAAAACTATTGCCCCACACTTACTTTATCCAAGTGTGAGAATTTAGATTAAAAAATTTAGAAATTAGTTTTAATGAACAGACAAGAATTCGAATTGAAACTTAGGCTACGGTTTGCTGTATGATAAGCAAAAGCCGCCTCTTTCACTGCAGAGTCTTTTAAGTTTTTGTCATTAGAATTCGCAGATTTAAAACTGTTCAGTTTTGATCAGCTAGAAGAACATGTTAAATTCTTTTTGTGTTCACACGACTACAAATGATCTTTTATATTGGATCGACCACCAAGAGTAACGGAAAACTCAGAATTACCATGAGAACTTTTAACTCTATTGTCTTGATCTTGATTACCAGTACATACCTTTTTCAATATGAGGAATTCATTGTGCAAATCCTCAGTTTATAAAACATTCATGGCATTTTAATAGAGAAAGTATAAACCTTAAAACACAAATAAAACAGCGTTTGCTCACCAACACAACAGGCATATGCGAAAAAAAAATGAGCGTGATTCCTTTAAATCATTGCTGTGCATTGAATTCGGAACACTTTTGAGAGAGAGATACTGGAAAGCTTGGTACAAGAGGACTGATTTATAGATTAAGTGTAGTTTCAGTTTTGTTATCTGTTTTCGTATTACTTTTGTTTTTTGTTCTAATTTTAATGTTTGTTATTCTGACTACAGTTGCTTTCTAATGTGCCACTGGAAATAAAAGAATTGTAGTGAAGTCACTTAAAAATGCAAAGAGAACCATCCATGTTTTGATATATTCAAGAAAATTTCAAGATATGAATGATTTTTTCATCTCCAAACATCCATGACTTGATGTTTACCCAAGATACAATAATTTGATGCATTATGGGAGATTTTAATCCAGCCACTGATACTGCTGGCGTAGTAATGAGAGTTATTTTAAGATACGGAATGAATTCCACAATCGGGAATCCTTGGAATCGAAACATAAGGACACTGACGTAAGATATACATTGACAAGAACAAGGTGGTCCATGTCTGGTTGATCAAGGCAAATATTGATTATTTATATAACCTGATAATAGCCCTTCCAAATAGAATAGCTGATGTTGCTCCACCGCAAAGATTTTTTTTTCTGGAATTAAGGGGAAAGATCTCAAGCTAAACAATCGAAATCTCTTTTTATCAAAATGATTTCGATAATCTTAGCTTAATGATATTTGTTCCTTTTTGACCTCAAGTATTCTATGCGCATGAAATATTCTTGAATGAAAGAACAGAGGATTTCTAAGCACATAAGCTAATGACATATGTTGTGTTGATCCCAGAATTTTCTCTGCATATAGAATGTTTTGTGTTGGTTTGTTAAATAGTAATTGTTTGTATGAGGGTTAATTAAATCGGTAACTATGGTTTACAATGTATTTCGAACCATTGCAAGCATCCATACACAAGGTGGGCTTCGAACTGTTGAACCAAAGGCCATAGCACTGCCCATAATTAAGGTTAAAGCAATATAGTTTATAGACAAATCAGTATTCGTTCAAGAATTAATTCCTATCCAAAATGTACAGGCCCACTCAAACAACGCATCAAGTGTCTGGGAATAACCCCATATTATCCCCTATTTTTCAACTATTATTATAAGTTCTATCCCACACTTTCCATTTATGATGATAATCTTTTATGTATGAGAAAAATGTGAAATCCGTTCTGAGAATTTACATTCCCTTTTAAATGCACAGAGCAAGGTTTATTAATTTTTAGAAATTATTCTGAATTTATGAAGATGCATTTCTGTGCATAGGTAGATAGAAATGTATTACGTGATAGTCATTGTAAGTGTACCGGCCTAATTGCTTGTACCTAACCAGAAATGAGTTTCATAACACAGTTAGTGCAAGCTGCTGGAAAGTAGACTTCATAAAGAAGTAGATATCAAACAGAAAACTTCTCTATTCTTGACCTGCTACCTTCAGAAATATCATTCCTATTAGAAAACAATGGAGCTGAGACTCATTTAATGTGTATCAGCAGTCTTTAGTGAACATAATGGATTTTTAGTTAAGTTTTGATTCGAATTCATTATCATCTGATACCGAGAACGGCGCACTAATAAACCAGGTCATCGCGGTTAATTATTCACGTAATGTCAATCATGGTATTGTAACAAGAAATGAGTAAAAAGACATTAGTATAAATTCTATCTGTTGTGTACCCTGCTACAGAAACTGGATATAAGAGCAGAAGAAACGTCTTCAGAATTCTGGCTCAATTGGTTATCAAGACAGTTGTCTTTATACAGATTCCCGTAGACTGACTGATTCTGATTTCTGGTACGCCCGCATACGCATTGGAGGTAAGAAGTTTATATAAATAAAATCACTATCCTGTGTATCCTGAGAGTTTTTGGCTAAGGTTGAACTGAGAGCTGCTGTACTGAAAAGATGGAAACATATCACGATGCTTGTTTCTGGCTGTCTTAAAATAAAAGCTATTATCATTTCTAAATTTTCGTTATAACATTTTAAATGAATTAAAACCGATATCAAAACTGATTTAAAATCATTGTAAAACTACTCACGTCGAGATGCACACAACTCTAGAACTTTGTTCACTTCAAAAATAGAGATGCGTGTGTGTGATTCACCCCTCTCTTTAAAAATCGTCATCTATGCGTCACCAATGGAAGGAAAGAAATATGTATGGCAATTCTGATATAGAAATCATATGAAAAAAAATTTTTTTCCTACATTCTCACTTCAATTTTAACCAATTGGAGTGATAGGATAGATCATATGCACCTCATTGCGCCACTGCATGTGATGACAAGCAAGTCCTGCACATAACAGTGATGTATGGGTCGCCTAAATGACGAACCATGACAACAGATTCAGTCTCTTAGGTATTCCTCAGTGTCTGCTCATAACATTGGATACTATTTGCATTTGAGTAGAATGTCTGGAAGGTATCCATCACTCATTTACTTTTGAATCAAAATCACATTGATTTTCACCTTAAATGATACGATAAACGGTGGACTTGGAGAATAGAATGGAGCGACATTGCCATTACTGATGAGCCTGCTTATGTCTGCAGCACTATGATATTTAGATACGAGTCTGGAGACTGCTGAACTGTTACATTATGCTTCACTACATAACATTCAGTTTCAGTTAGGCGTGGTATCTCCAAACCCTCAACAGCTCTCGAAGTACTAGAACCGATTATCCTCCCATATATTCAGCGCCGGCCATCAGTCATATTCCAAAAAGATAATGCGTATCCATATGTGGCTAGCAAAAAATTAAAAAGTTTTCTTATACATAAGATTGAATTACTATTTTGTTAAACTTATTCTTCCGACCAATCGCCAAGTGAAAATATGTCTTCCATTTTGCCGAGGTATATAGCAGTGATTATGATCGCCAATGACAGCTATACTAAGTACCGATTTTGTAGGCCGCAATCGCCTATTTGGTAATAGCGTCGTTCTTATTATCAGAAGGTAGTGAGTTCGGATGCAGCTCTAACCTAAGAATAACCATGTACATTAAGGGCGTCTGGGTCATGTTTAATAGATCGTAGTTGCAAGGTGTTCCAAGTGAAGTTATTTTTGTAAAGTTAGGGTTAAATTTTCGACTGTCTTCTGCTTGGTACCTGTTTCTAAATCACAATGACTCCCTCCTAATTGCTTATGTATAACTGGAAGAGTCCAACTCAAGGCTAGATACAGGGAAACATGTTGGGGCAATAGCAACTATTGATTTTGCTACGATCCATGCTTCACAAGACGCTTTTTTATTTCAAATATTTGATTTTTGTCTAATATATTATCTGTCAGTTAATTTGTTGTAATATATCTGGTCTTCCTCGGTATTTCATTTTGGATGGCCAGATATGAATGCTTAAAAAAACATATTTATATTCATGGATATATCAAGAATTGCCCTGTGTTCGATGACAATCGTATAAATGTAGATGAAGATGCATGCTCAATCTGTTTGAGAATATCAGCAAACTAGAGATGGGCAAAATCATTTATTTTGGATATCAGATTATTAAAAATATATTAATTAAAAATTAAACTTCATTTTCAACTAAGAATTAAGTTATAAATAGATAAAATGCAAATAAAAAACTTATGGGGTAAGCAAATTCTTATTAAGCATGAAAAAAGTGAATATAATAATAATTAAATTTGATCCTATTATTACACATAGTTATGACACAATTAAAATTATGATTAAAACTTATTGATGTGAAAGTAGATTATTTGAGTTTTATTAAATTTTGTTTTACTTTTAGGATGAAAAGAGCGAGTCATAAATAACAAATTTTCCAGGGAAGCAAGTTGGTGAACAGGCTATAAGTGATAAAGAATTAAAGAACCATGGAGCTTAAAATAGAAGAAAACTCGAAGAATGGAATTAAACTGGCAAGTCTCTACTGACTGATGAGCGGCTACGGAACGGAATCACAGATTTGTAGGGCGCAATTTAAGAACTGAAGAAAGAAATAATTCCAGGAATATTTCTGAGTCATCAACTTACTTGGTAGAAAGAACTGGTTCTCAAGAACCATTTCACAAAAAAGATCCTCCATTTCTACACCGAACATCTGACATTCTGCATTGGAGCACGTAATCTGAAAAGGGATTTTCGTTGAAATATTCTACCGACTTGCATTTTTACTGACGGAATATTATGTCGTCTATTTGTACCGTGATATTATCCTAGATCTCATTGTAAGAAAAGTTAGTCCTGATAACGTATTAATAACCGACAATGGATGTCTTTTTTTTAGTGTTGCCATCAGGGAAGAGTCAGAAAATTGCGTATGTTGGTGGCAACCTTATTCTGCATACCTAAGTAAAACTGAAAGCCTTTGTGTTGTCGTTGAACGTGTGTGATCATGTTTCTTACCTCCCGAACTTTCACATAATTGGGAACTCGAAAGCAGTTATTCAAGAATGGTGGTGATTTTATGGTAGCTGATTACTTGGGGGAGAAAAATCAAATTGCAATAAAGTTTGTATACAGATAAAAACTGCTTGTAGACATATACTATTAATAAAAAGTATTTGTTTAATGATGATTAAAAAATGTGATATGACATCATCATATCACTTATGAAGACACAATATCGTTTTCGTCTTCATATTAAACCTTATTTCTTTTCATAAATAACAATTTCTTCTAACATTTCATCGCATTCCTTAGTAATGAAAACAGTACCTAATTTGATTGTTAGTCGGTGATCAGTTTTTGCACACTAAAGCTTATTTAGACCGGGACATAAAGCTTATACTAGAAAAAAGTGCAAACTACAGCAATCAATATTATCCTGTGCGAGTTGGAATTGAATTTATGAAGCTGATGACCAGAAAGCTAATCCTTCATTTATTAGCTCGGTGAAGAATACTTCCCAGTTTCTCATATTTTATTACTGACTTGAATTTCAGAATAATATACTAAAATGTTTATTTATAATACAATTGAATGTACTAAAATATAAATTATGTTCTGAATTTTATGGAGCAAATAATAAAATTCCATTTAATTTTCCTATCGATAACGTTAAAAATAAGTTTTGTAACATTTCCATTTTATGAAATGAAATAATTATATATCACTTAAATGTGTGTGTAGCTTTTGTTATAACTGTTTTTACGTATTATATTATGCTACATATTTTATTGCAATAAAACGTGTGAATTACAAAGACAAAATAAATTTAGCTGTCTTTCATAAATGGATTCTTTTTTGATAATTTATGAGAATCTTTATCTTTTATCGTTTCTTCTGAATAATATTCTATAGTTTAATTTTAACTAATTTTTTCCCTAAGCAAATAAACTTAGATTGAATCCAAAGTTTTAGAACTTACTGATATTGGATTTTTATATACAATTCTGTAGTTTTTTGTCAAGTAAATTTTTTGTTTATTTCATTTATTTTTCCTTCTTTAATACTCAGAAATGGCAATAACAATTTATATATATTAAAGAAGTAAAAATTGATAAACATAATTTAATCAGAACATAATGTGAAACATTCCAGATGAAGTTTGCATTTGACCAAATCCTGGAGTTGGCTGAATATCAGAAAACTCAAATTATCGCTCTGCAGAAAACTAAATTGAAAGAGAATTCTCAACTAAAAGTTAAAGGATACAACATCATCCGTCTAAACAGACATGCGAAAGGAGACGGTGTCCTCGTTTTCCATATTAGAAATATTAACTGTCTCTAAAAGTTATAATATGCCTACTTGTTTAGACCTAGAGTTGCAGGGCCTCACTGTTATGTGGAGGGGTGAACCTCTAAACATCTTTAATTTATATCATCCATCCAACAATGGTGATCTGGCTGGAATCTTTGATAACCTTTTATCTTGTAATGCTCTACTTCTGGGTGATTTGAATACTAAACATTCAGCGTAGGGATGTTTTTCCCAGAATCAGACAGAAATTGATCTTCTTCCTTATGTAGATGATTGGATTTCGTGATCCTTAATGATGGTACTCCAACGCACTCTTCATACAGTTATAACACGTCTGAAGCCCTTGATCTGTCCAAAGTAAGTACCACTATTTTTCCAGTTTGCACCTTGACAGTTATGAAGAACACTGGGAGTAATCATTATCCAATCTTAATTGAAATAAAGAAGAAACAGCGTACTTTTCTCAATCGTAGAAATTATTGGAATTTTGCTAAGGCTGACTGGAAGGCTTTTGATGGTCTCGTTGACATCCTGGCTGAATCTGGCATTCACTCAGGTGACCTTGATACTAACTGGATTTCTTTCAAGCACATTCTCTTCAAAGCAGCTAAAAGAACTATACCTAGAGGAAGTAAAGCTTTTTAATCCTTACTTTACTCACAACTCGCCGATTTTACTGCCACTACTCCAGAGAAGAGAGAATCAGTGTCTCGAATAGAAAAACAATTATACAGAACAAAACAGGATAGAGATGAACAGGATCAATGCAGAAATAAAACGAACTTACGTCTTACTCAAGAGGAAAAAGTGGATGGATACTTGTGTGGGATTTCATGCTATCTCATCTGACACGAAATTGTGGAAATTGATCAAAAATATCGGCAGTGAACAACCTCTGATAAAGAGTTCTAATACTATTTTAGATATGGATGGTAACATCCATATAGACGAAAAAGCTGCGGATGATCTCCTCGGGGCACATTACCAAAAATTAAGTGCGCTAACTTTTACAGAAGTTGATAGAAAAGTGACAAAAAGATGTAGAGATCTTACACATGGTTGTCGAAGTTCTGTCACACGAACTTTGAGACCCTTTTCTAAATATTTCTCCATGAAGGAATTGGAGGATGTTCTCGATGATCTCGACTTGATCAGAGTTCCTGGACCTGATGGCATCCATGGCCAGATGATTGATCATCTTGGAATTCATGCAAAAAAGAAATTTCTTAATATTGTGAATCAGTCTTGGAGTCTTGGACGCCTTCCTAAAGAGTGGAAAAGAGACACAATTATACCTGTTGTTGGGAAACCCGGTAAAACCGATGGGTCTCCTGGAAGTTTCAGACCTATTGTCCTAAACAGAATTGCATGTAAAATCATGGAAAAATGATCATGGGATGGTTGCTCTTCCACCTGGATTCCCATGACCTCTTACCAAAAGAACACGGTTTCAGAAGAGTTCATAGTACCACTGATCAATTAATCTATCTCTGTCAGAAGATTAGAGATGCCCAGAACATGCGACCTACCAATCATACTGTGGCTGTTCTTCAAGACCTGCAGAGGCTTTTGATCGTGTCTGGAAACATAAACTAATTGTCAAACTCTATGAAGATTTTGGCATCAGGGGTAAGGCTTTGAACTGGATTACAGATTTCTTGAAGAATAGACTGATAAAAGTAAAGTTTAATTCCACTATGTAAAACACCTTTAAATTGAGCCAAAGCGTCCCCCAGGGTTCTGTGTTAAGCCCAATTCTTTTCTGTCTGTATTTGACTGGGATTGAGAGGATTATATCAAAGAGTTGTGAGGTCGGTCTCTTCACAGATGATATTGCCCTTTGAAGCTCTGGCCCAGATGTGAGTTCAATCGAGACTAACATCATTCTTACTTTGAAGACGTGTGGAAATTTTTGAAAAACCACAAAGTGAGTTTTAATTCAACCAAATCTATTGTTTATTTTTTATCTCCAATAATGGGATTTATAATTATCATCCAAAGGTTTTTATGAATAATTTACCTCTTACGTATGACAAACATCCCAAATATTTGGGTTTCGTTCTCGATCCAGAGGTCACCAGTAACAAACATGTGGATGCACTGATTTTTAAGGTCAGAAAACGACTTAACATTTTAAAATATGTTTCGGGACGTAATTGCGGACCAATGCTTGCACTTATTTGGCTTATTAACTACTTACTAATTTAGGCACTTCATTAGGCACTTATTAACTACTTATTTGGCTATCAGACGACCCATCTTGAAGTATGGTTTCCCCGTTTACTCTTGTGTCTCCTCTTCCAATCTCCAGAAATTGGAAAGAGTCCAACTTAGCGCTTTTCGCATTATTGCTGGATTGTGCAGCAGTTGCCCGAATCATATTGCATTGTATGAAACAGACCTTCAACCCTTTATCCTGAGAAGAAATGCAAGCCTTGTAAAATATTATTATAAACTTTTCAGTTACGGCTCCCATAATAGAACTTCAGAATTTCTGCAGCACTGGAGTAATAGCCAAAGACTTAAGAAAAATAGTCCACTTAGTCAAATTGAGTATGATGGTGTAATTGACCGTAATGTTGAACAATATTCCTTGAAACAATGTTTAGATCCGTCTGAGGGACTCCCTAAAGTCGAGTTTCATACAGAACTTTCGTCTCGAGTTTCCAAGAAAATTATTATTTTTATCCAACGGTGGGCACTTGGGTGATCAACTCTTCGCCACAAAAAAACCGGAAACCGCTACTCATTCAGCGTCACCCGGTGGGCACATGTGAACCATGTCACGGAGACGAGTAGCATTACCCATGTCACACCACCACAAACCCACTTATGGTGCGGGCAAAATTCATCCATCATCTAAGGAAAGGACAAAAAAACACTGAGAAAGAAAAAGTACATCGCCCGAGCCGGGATTCGAACTCAGATCCTCCTCATCCGTAGTTAGTAAGTTAACCGCGTAACAGGACGGCCCAAAAAAATGATATTTCGGCTATGTTACGACAATCTGCCTCTGTAACTATTCGCGCAATTCCTGTTTTATACTGACGGGAGTAAAAGCGATGATTCTCGTTCTGGTAGTGGTATTTTCATTAAATGCACAAATGGAATTGTCTAAATAAAGAAAAGAAATCCCGATTTCAGTTCGGTTTTCAAAAGTGAACTTTTAGCCATCGAAGAGAGGCTAAGCACTATTTTGTCCTTTACAGATTTTAGGGCTGTCTGATTTTTGACTGACAGTCGTACGCCATTCAATATCTTTCAAACTAGCAAAGAGTTGGTGATAGGACCGGAATCACAATTCTTGGCAAATTTAAGAAGGTCTCGTCACTTTGTGAATTGCTCCTTCAATGGATTCCTTCACATGTTGACATTTTAGGGAATGAGATGGCAGACGTTCTGGCGAAAGAGGGTTCTGAAGAACCTGTACCAGCTGACAATTCACTGACATATCTTGAACTGTATTTCATTAGAAGACTTGCTGACTGGCAGATTTGGCTTGTTCCCTCGAGTCATCCCTGGTATCAAGCAGATTGTCTTGGAAGATCCCTTGCTATTGATTGGGATAGATATATCCAGACAACACTTTCCAAATATTTCAGTCGACACCTGAGAGGACTTACTTTCGAGAGAGGTCTCAAGGTACACCCGAATTGTCCTAAATGTCATAATGAACTGGCATCACCGGCACATATCCTTGAGTGCATGGGGTAGTCTCTTAAGGAACTTTTCAGGTCTCCTTTGCTTGTTTTCGATTTTATGAATGTAAATGGACTCGTGGACTTCGTCTAGTATATTACTAGACATAGAGGTTAGAAAGAGGAAAAAGAAGAAGTGTGCATTGGATTTAATATCTTTTGATATAACTGTGAATTCAAATATCCGTATAGCTCATCTTTCAGTAAGATTTATTTCTCTAATGGTTGAATTTTTTTACTCGAAACTGATTTAACGGGACTTTAAAATGTAGAAACACGTTTGGCAAGTATAATTTCTTTTTAATATTTTGCGACACATTTTAAAATATCAACTAGAAACAAGATTACTGTAATATTAGATGTGGTTTATAACCCATGTTCAAGATTAGTTTTAAAGTGTAATTCACAATTATCAATGAAGTTTTATATATTTCTTAAAAAGTGTTGTGGAATTACGCGAACCGAAAATGGTTTCGATGCATTAAAAAGTAAATTGTGGTTACTGACTATGAAATTTTATAAAAAAGATTCCACTATAGTATTTTATAAATTTTAAATGTTGGAAAAGTCGAATGAAAAAAATGTAACACAATAGACGCTCGTTTTTATGAACACAGTAGACGCTCGTTTTTCGAACTCCTATAAAAAGTTCTTGAAATCGAAATTTCATAAAATAATAAATTAGTGTTAGAACTAAAAATATTTTTTTTTTATCAATTTGCTTTCGATTTATAAATAAAGTACAATTTAAAAAACTATCTAGTTGTCACTAAATAATAAACACATGTAAAATGAAATTCAAAATAACAGACATCGAATATTAAGTATAGAATAATTAAATTATTGAGAACATGATGAATGAGAATGCAAAAAATTTTTTTTCATTCTCACATTCATTGTGACCTCACTCATTTATTATATCAGATATTAAATAAGATATTGGTATATAATTAAATGATTTAATTATATTAATATACAGATATCAAATAAGAAAATAATGCAGTGCTGCGTACGTCTTCAAAACAAGCAGATGAAAAGTTTAAGGTAATTTTACGAGGGGGAAAAAAAAACAATAAAATGCTCTCCTACATAAAAAAAATAGAAAATATGTTTTCAAAAATGCAGTTTTAGAACAGAAAGAAATAATTATCATCAGTAAAATAAAATTTGAATGGAATCTGTAATATAAACTATGTTAGGTACCATACACACTAATTCATAAAATTATAAATATTCGAAAATTAGAGTATCATAAAAACGAACGTCTACAGTACAAGCAAATTTAGGACAGAAATAATATTAAAGTAAAAAAAAATATATATCCTATGTTCATTTCTGAAAAAAAAAAGTTATTTATGGGGAAAGTTGAATACAAGAAATGTGATATTGAAACTACTGTATTTTAATTCATAAGAAAATAAAACCGTTAGGCAAGAAAATAAACATGACCAGTAAACCATAAAATCGATAACATAGCCGACACAGATATTTACACTAATGAATATAATTTATTTTTTTTAAAAAACGTATGGATTTTCGTCCTTTGTTCTTTATTCAGAATGAAATGCAACCTTTGCTGTATCCCCTATTCATCAAAAAGCGGAAACTCAATATAAATTTTCACCTTCCCGAAATCATTTCGCTCGTTTGCATTTTTATTCAACATCCCCTCCTCCCACTCGCCATCCACCCCGGTATCATTTTTAAATTCCTTTTTTTCCCCGGAACGATGAGATGGGGGAAAAAGAGGATGAATATAAAAAAAAATCATCATCTTCACTATAAATCACCTTTCGCGAAGTTTATGTAACAAGCTGTGCACTCATATCGCCTTTGTCGAGGAGCTGTAAACTGTAACCGGAGTCATCTGCCACGAGGTGCATCCCATTGTTGTCCCGCATATTTGTCCCGATTGTCCCACTTGTCACCCGATTCTAGGGTCACACAATGGAAGATCATATCCATCATTTTATCCTTGTCTCACCATCCTCCTCCTCCCTCACTCGTCTTCCAAATCATGTTCGTCCAATTACGCCTGAAGAGATTTCTGAAGCGGTTGGTGTGCGGGGGAGGGACAATGGGTGATGAGTCAGAATATGGAATCATATCGAGTGTGGATTATGCCGAGTTTCGTATATTCATTCACACATAAAAAGGAAACGTTTAGGGTGTCTTTTTCCCCCCCACTTTTGTCAAGGTGATTGGCTTTCAGAATGGAAAATGGGGAATCTTCCTATTATGTGGGAGGTGGACGAGATAATTGTCAAACTCTGATTCATATTTGGGACCTTTTGTAGTGCTTATGAATATTTATGGAACAAAATGATTTAATTTTATGAGTACTTACTTTTGAATTTATGAAAAAGTTCTGGACAGTATGTTCACGATAAAGAATATGGTTGCCAATAACTAATAATAACTTACAGGCAAAATATTATTGAAGAGCTTAATATTATTCAACATTGAAAAGCTATATATTATAAAAAATTTAAGATTTTTTTCTAACATAGTAAGAAATTATAACTCTATTCAAATTTTAAAGGACAACAATGATTTTCCTTTTTTCAAATATTGTATACTCGTAAAAAATCAGATGAAGTTTCACAGAAACATGTGTTGTTAGTTTCTATTACTGGTATATACCACTGAATATTCAATCAATCACGTTTGACACGATTTGATTGCTGAATATTTGATTATTTTTAACAATCTAATAAGCATTTCGCTTTCCTAGTAGTAGGTCTGGTGGTCTCCGTAAAATATACTGACATTAATCGGCAATAACTAATAATAATACTACTTTCATGTGATCTTAACGTAAAAATTGCAACGATTACTCATAGATAATTTAATATTATTACAAGACTCCAATTATTTGGTAAGAGCAGTCGTCGTGCTCTTGAATGAAAAATATGGTCTTTGATTTACAAGTTCAGCACTTGTGCATACAAATGACCACTGTAGTCACTTATGGTGATTGGGATGTGTAAAATAAATCATGATTGCAATATCGTCCAAGTTGATGATACCTCTAGGAATGGTAGACCCAGTTTAAGGGTTTCTGCTTAGTGTTAGTTTCTTTAATTACGAGGATTCAATTTCAGGATAGCTTTGAAATACTTATTGGTTCTAGTTATTCAGAGATTATACTATGTAGATGGTTATAATGTAGTTCATGTTACATAAACAATAAGCAGAAGTACATAAGAGTTGAAAAGGATTATTTAGTTTATACTTCAGTTCTTTTAAGGATTTTATATTTAACGACACAAGATTTTTCTGTGTTACAAGACGAATATATTTTTACATAATTTATATATGCTATAGTGAAAATTAATCGGTTATTATGTGTATCATAACCAGTAATTACTCATAATCGCCACTAAATTCGGTAAATCTGATAAAAGATGGAAATATTTATCTAACTTTTACTGTTAAATATATATTATCTCCAACACGTAATGAAGAATGTAATTAATTACGATTATTTTGCTTATTATTTTATAATTCGAAAAAATAAATATTTTCAATCAAAATTAAACATTTTGTTCATAATAATTTGAAGAAGATCATGATAAAGTAAGTTAGTCCAGTCGGTCAAAAGAGGTAAAAAAGACGGATAAAATTTCAAATCTTAAATTTTCTTTTGATAATATTGGTGACGCAGTGAAACTACGAGTACCAAGACTTAGAGCAATAAGGAATCCACAAAATTTATTATCAATGAATGGTATTAGAAGATTAAAACTGTGACATTTCTATTTTTGGAACAAAACGAGGAAAAATTTCTTAGTGGTATACCAGAAATCAGTTCACAATTTGTGAAGAAAAGTTTATTTTTCTTGAAGATTTTCCAAATTCATCATTATCACTTCGAGATAATGTTATAAAATCATCTTGCTGAAAGCCAGTGATATTAATACTGTGTTTGCAAAGCAAGTAGCAAATCTGCTAAGCGCAAATGTAAAAAATCTGGAAAACTGTGTAACTCTAGATATTTAAACAATCTAATTTATCTAAATAGATAAAATTGCAAGTAAATATAAATAAACGTATTTTTAGAATATAGGTTTAGTTTGCTTTGACATGGAATTCTTTTTTATAAATTCTAATTAATTAAATTGTGTGTTTTGTTAATTCCAGGTATTTTAGTTAATAAGACAAAAATTATCTGTAAGTATACTGATTAACTTTTAAAGTTCGGTTTTCTTTAGATAAATATAAAGTATTTATTGAATTGACAAACCAGCCTTTATTTTATTTTTAGTAATATTGATCATTTTGTATTTTTCAATACCTATGATATTATGTAATACATAGAGGTACCGAAAAAGCTCTAATACATAGATATGAAATTTATCTTAAAGTAACTACTGAAATGAACATACAAAAAGAGTCATTGCTGTTTTTAAATTTTTAAATTAAAAGATTATTGCAAATTTTATTCTAAGATATTATAATGTTCTTCAAATTCTTAAGAACGAAATGTTTAATATTGCTTGAAATTATTTATTCTTTGGAATTGAAACCTCATATTTTTACAAAATAATAAGAGTTTATCACATTCCCCATTACGAGTAAGGCATTATATATATAATTAAGGAAAAAAAATTAAATAAATATTTCATAATTTATTTACCGTTTAAACACTGGTTACTATACAAAATCCCCAATTACTCACTTCTAACGTAAAATAAGTGAAAATTTTACGTTACTCAAAATAAATGCTATTTTTAAATTTATCACAAAATTTTTTCATAATAATATGAAATGAATATATACATATTTAAATCTCTTTATTATAAATATAATATATAGGGGATTTTGGTTTTAATATCAAATTAATCAGAATTTTCTGGGAAAAACCGTTTTCGTTCTTACATATAAAATTAAATGTACCTACTAATAATGAAGTAATAGAAGTATAAGAAGTTCGATAGTATAGCAAACTTTATTTTATTAATTTATGTTACAGTTACCTATTTCTAACATGATTTTTTTCCTCCAACTGTACAATCCTACTGGTTTCATTCAGTGGGAAAAAAGAAAAAAACTATTCATTCGCTTTAAGACAGCAACTGTTGGTAAAGTAAATCTTTGATATGAAGAGAAAGAGAGAGAAATAATGAGTGAGATTTTATTTATAAATAAAAAGACATTCTGTAAAGAAAAAAAACTAGAGTAATAAAAGCATGATACATATCTTCTGAAGAAGATATGTATCGTGCTTTTCTCACATTTATAGTGAGAAAAAAAAATGTGGAACTTTTCAACTATTTTTTTCAAGTGCAAGCACTTATTAATAGATGTAATAGATTCTAATTAGTTGCCAAAAATTAAGATATTTTAATTAAAATCTTTGTGCTTGCAATAAATAATGATTTACTGGGTATTATTTAAACTGAATGTATGTAGTTTAAATTGCAGATATTTTTAATTAAATGGAGTAAGAGGCAATAATATAATTTTTAGTTTTACTCAGTTAATTTCAGATTAATATAACAGGACGATAAATTAAAATCAACTGAATGCATTAAATTACTTTTTAATAATTATTTATTTTATGGAAATTATCAGTATGATCACTGAAAAGAATTTTCATTTTTTACAATCTCATCCCAAGACTGTTTTAAATGAGCTCTTTAGTTTGGCGTTTGCTTTAAATGAAAATCTGTGACATTAGGATGCCTAGTGATGATAATTTAAAGTAAACAACAGCATACAATTATTTTCCTGTACCAAAGCGTTGAAATTTGAAATCACAGACCATCGTCATTGGCTATTTAGCTGATTAGCTAGGTGACCAGGCACTTCACTCAGGATCGGGATAACTCGCGGGGGCTACACATTGCCCCAACATATGCGGGAGAAATGGCACGTGATCAGGGTGCCACACTCCTCCCATTGTTGTTCTGAGGTCATTGAAGGTCAATCAGATCGGTAGCTGGAGTGGAGGGGGAGCTATGAATTTCGATGAGCTCAACTTCAACACTTTAGGAAATTAATTTCCCAAAAAAGGGAGGGGGAAGGAAGACGAGTATCTTATTTTTTTCTGTTTCATCCTTTCATTCTATTTAGTTCGCTCATCCGCTTATTTTCCACCCGCGCACCCCGCTGCCACACCCTGTGCCCTTTTAATATGATATCCGTGTCTTCAGCATCCATCCAACCCCCTCCTCTTCGGCGCTTCCGATTAAATTCTGAGGAGAAAAATGAGGATGAGAAAGGAGCTACCAATCACTAGATCGCTAATGTTAGCTGCCCTTCAAAGGGATTGCAATTCAGTAGAACGACACTGTATTAGAGACCTTTAAGTCAACAATTCCTCGCACCTGAATTCAATGCATTTCCTATTAACATTTTATCCACACAGCTCACTATTATATGTACATATATATATATTTATCCTCAAATTTTACAAATAATTCTATCGCATTCTTAGACATGTGGTATGCTTTAATACTAATTGCCCAAGAGACAATCAAACATATTACATAAAGTCGTGTATCTTTAATAAATAATAATTTCTTTTGTTTACCTAAATTATCCTGGGCACAGATGCCGTATAATTCATCATGCTAATTTCTGAATCTTTATGGTGACGAAGGAATGTAGCTAAGATGTCGTAATTGGGACTTAATACCAGGAAGATGTAATTGTGACGTAATAAATTCCTGAAAAAAGCTTATGTATCCAAATAATAAATTAAAATCTCAATAAAATGTGTAAATATACATTTTTGAAGTATTAAGATTGAAAAAAAAGAAAAGAAAATATAAGAATATTAATTAAAATACGAAAAATAGAACAAAATATTCTAAATTTCATCGTGATGACGTGCTAGGGTTGTCAAAGTAAAATTTTCTACATAATTTTTATTACTCTCCATCTTTATGACGTAATAAGAAACAGGTTGCCACGTAAACAAGGAAATCGCCATAAAAATCACCAAACTAAAAAATTGGCATGTTGAATTACACGGCAGCTGTGCCTCAAATTGTGCTCAAGTATATCTTTACATTCGTTTCGAAGAAACAAAGCTATTTGGGAGAGTAAAACTTCCAGTATCGCATTGTATACATAAATGTAAAAACACAATAGTGCAATAATAATAATAATTGTAATGCAATAATTGAATCACATTATTACATTAACACAAAAGGAATAATAACAGAATAACACAAAAATAATAATGGAATCTTATTATTAACTTATATGTAATAATACCAATAATGGAAATACAAATAACAATAATAATAATAATAAATAATTGATTCTTATTACACATATTAACGCAATGTTAGATTCTGATTATCCACATTAATGCAATATTAGCCATATAATAAAATGTTGCAATAATAATACCACAATTATAAAATCTCATAATCTACATTAACGCAATAATCGAATGGCACAACTATAATATCAACAACAATGATGGAATCTTATTATCCCTAACGCGCAATACAGGTAAGGAAAATAAAAATCTAAAGATATTGAAAACGCAAATTTTAAAACTCATTATCTATATTGTGTTTCAATGAACATGAATTGGATTTTTTATGCACACGAATGACTGTTGCTCATGAAATCCTGCTATTTTTGGCGTACTGTTTTATTTCTTTTAGTGTAAGTTAAAGAAATTTTTTTAAGTAATTCTTTTGGAATAATTTATTCGTTAATGCTTTTACGCATTCAAAATATCTATATTTAAATTATTTGAAATCCTAAATATTAATAATCTGAGTAATTTACCAGGAAATATCTATTGTTTTCATAGTTCGCATCTACAAAATTTTGTCTTGAAGAAGAAAGCTGTTAACAATGTACAGAAATTGCGAGCCAAAATTATTTCAGATGTGATATCACTTTGAAATAGTATTTCACTTAGATAATTTCCTTGAAATTTCTGTTTACTGCATCCTAATTTTATGAAATATTTACAAAAATTCAAATTCATTAATTTTTTTCACTGATTTAATTTAAAAGTTTTATTTGATCGTTTTTTTAAATTTAGATACTAGATATTTTAAATCTAATGTGAAGTTGATAGAAAATTATTGTGAGTTACCATTTTTTTAATATTGTAAATATCTTTTTCCGTAATTATCAGGAAAGAAAATTGGAGAAGATGATAAAAGTAATAAAGTTCCATTATAACACAACTGAAAGTTTTTAATAAAGTTTAATTTATACAGAAT
>JAPDSC010018534.1:49716-62066 GCA_026290005.1 Latrodectus geometricus
CTTTTGCTGGAATTTTTCAAATCTTAGAAGTTATTTTTGTACTTTAAAATTTTGAATCTGTTCTTTTTCAAAGTTTCTCACGCTGTTTCAATTCTAAAATTCTTCCAATATATTATCAGCTCAAATATCAAATTTTTGATACTGATGTATTAAAATGTACATCAATGTATTAAATTATATTAATTTTAATTCTTTTAAAACAGTAGTGTTTAATATGCTGTTTAAATTCTAATATTCTTCCAAAGTTTAATTTACTCGTTTAGTTTTAATTATAATGAAATCTTCATGAAAAATATAAAGTATGTGCAAATATTAATTTGATAAATCTCATTTTTTATAATATTAGGCTTCACTTTTTCAATGAAAATCACATATAAATTAATATCACGAATTAAAAATAATTCAAACATGCATGAGAAGTATTAACAAGATTAAAATTTCTTCATAGTTTTTTATAAATTAATGCTTTTTTTTTTTTAAAAGTATTTCCTTTCCTTATAACTCTACATTTTTACTTACTTTTTCACAAATAATTTACTTTTAAATCTCGAAGTTTACTTGCTTGAAAACCTTCCTTACACTTTTTGCGCAATAAAATAGTTTTTGTGTATATTTTCGGAGAGGGATTGCGCAGTCTGTTGTGAAGGGTAATTAGCGAGGAGGGAGTTTCAGCACCTTGTACTGTGGATTCCGGTAATCAAGTAAACAGGATTTTGAGGAGATTGCTTTTTTTTTATCCTCTCAACAAACTGATTAAAAAATTACATGTATCATTCAGGTAGCTAAGTGGGGAGTATTTTGACAGACCTTAAAAAATAACATTTAAAACTTACAGTTTCTTTAGTTGCCTCTTATTTATTTGAACACTAAGGGGACTCCACTTTACTAAATTAAGGCTTTTTATTAATGCAAATATATTCTCATCGTTAGTCAGAGTGTAAATAAATTATTCATATTTAGTTTATGGGAAAACTGGAAATATAGGAATAAGCAGCACAAGTTTAGTTTTACGTAAAAAGTTATTTTTTTTTGTAATTCAATTGCATTGAACGAAAGGAAATATTGCAATTAATAACTATCCTAATAAATAATTGGAATTTTTTAAAATTTGTTTTTATATGAGTAAAAAAATTTTATTTATTAAATAAAAATAAAACATTCTAAGCAATAAAGTCAAGAGGAAATGGCTTTGCTAAATTATTTTTAAAATTTTTAAATAGCTTATGCGAAACATATTGAGATATTATCTTCCTTAATTATTTTTTCCATTTATCCTATAAAACGGAAAAAAAGTTATTTAATTACTTTTTACATTTATTTTAAAAATTAAATAAACGAACGAATGAAATCTATTAAAATCTTAATTTAATATATATGTTGATTTACAGTGGCATAACAAATTTAAATTATAAATGTTTAATACAATTAAAATGTCTCATCTTTTATAAACATATTGGAAAATAAATAGACATATTTCTTGTTATAAGTGACTGGATGATTGTAGCCGCTTCGCTGCTTTCATTTTACATCCGGTTCAATGAATACATAGTTTACACTTGGCTTACCAAATGTTTACTTTTAGTTTAAATTCCTAAAAATAATTTTTCATTTGAACATTGAAAATATAAACCAATAAATAATATCAAGAAGAGCAATAATTCTAGTATTATTTCTAACATAGTAATGTATAAAATTAGTATGAAATATTGTTATTATATATTATGAATATTATATTGAATATTGTTATCTTATAAGAAAATCAGTTCTTTATAAATAGAAATTTTAATACTTAGTATGTTCCTGTGTGCTTTAAGCATCCATATTTATTGGTGCAGTTACTTGAAAATTTCCCTGGCTTTTTTCTGTGTGATGTGAATATGTTGACTGGGAATACTTATATAAAAAGACCTCCAGCAAAGGAATCTTGAAAAGAGCAATACAAATCCTCTTTTTGCAATGAAATCATCCATTACGCGATATGAATAATAATTTTTTCAAAAATTACTAATTTATATTCTCTAATTCATTTGATGGAACTAATTTAAAATAACTTTATTTTTCATGTTGTTTAATTTTATTCATTTTTGAGTAATTTGCATTGAAAATATGCTTCCAAATGCACATACATGCATGTTTATAAATAATATATTGTATGGAAAACTTGATAGATTTATTTTAAGTAGATAAAAAAAATAAGAGCTTTTAAAACACACTGTATACATCTGAAATGGGTTATTTATCATGCTTAAGGCATATATTGATCGTTTATAAAAATCAATAATCATAATGTTCCGACTAGTGGCAACAGGTACTCAAGCAAAGTGCGTGAAATTTGCCAAGCCGGGTGGTGATCAGTGAAGCGTAACACAATGCCTCCTCCTTTTTTAATATTTGTTTTGACCCTCTTGCTGGAGTCTGTAATAGAGCAGCATAACTCGTGTATATGCGATGAGCACCATTGAAGCATTTATCATCTCGTATGCTCCATCGCCCCCGCTCATCCACATGACAGGAGCTCCTACTTTATGACGCTATTTCATCGTGTTTTGGCGATGAAACACGAAACCTTTTCGCCAATATCTATCCAGATTTTAGATCTTTGGAATATGAGTAACACGAAGGGGAAACTGGGGGAGAAAATGATTTGTATATAGATGAAGATTTTTAGATTATATTATATAAAACGCTAATTTTTTTTGAAATTGAAAGAAAGGATACATTAAGTTAATAAATGCGAATTTTTTAGTTAATTTTAAAAAATAATTCTATATTTATTTGATTAAAGTTTCAATCATTTCGAAATTTCTTATTAGCATATATGGTGCTTGCTTTCATAAAAAATCTGTTTATTTATTTCCCTACATCTGTCAATTTCTTGAGTTCTTGAAAAAATCTAATTACAAATAACCGCGAAGTAAACATATAAATTCATAAATTTACTTTCAAGTTTCTAATTAAGAAAATTGTTTTTGATTTTAAATTAAGCTTCGTTCAATTATTAGTATAATAATGACACTAACATTTCCTCCAGATATTCTTTTGAACAATTTTTAAGTCTACCAGTTTCAAAGAATTTTTCTGAACATATTTTGAAAAGTGCGAACAGAAGTTTGTAATGCATTTCCTCATAAGTTGTAATGCCACATCAACTTTTACTTCATCTGCAACAACATTTTGATGAATTGTCGGTCAAAGAAGATATGTATTTGTGTGCCATCTTGAGGAAATACACTAATGCAGCTTTTTCAAAATAGAGCTGCTTGTGTAAGAGCTGCTTGTGTAGAGATGCTTGTGTTTTGTATAATGATTAATTTCTCATCTTCTTTCTCTAAATATGCACATGAAAAAAAATCAACCTTACTTCGACTGATAAATTTCCAGTGGTGATGACTCACTGTGGTAAGATAGCACTCTTGCCTTTGATTTATCAGATTGAATCTCACCTTGAGCTTGAATAATAATAGTGGTTTGAAATCCACTTTAACCCGTAGGTTCTAGTCTAATAAGCCTTCGTGTGCAAAAAGTGACAGTTGAATGACAAACCAAACCAATCACCTTGGTATGCAATGCTCTCCAGAGTGTTAGAGCCAGGATTCAAGTCTAGGCACTGTTAAAAAAATAGCTAACGGACGATTGTCCGTCGATTGTCCGTCGATTGCAGTTACCTATCCTTTGCGGTATCAAAGGGTTTGTTCCAAAATACCATTTATTTTCTCTCCTTAAAATTTATAAGTTATAATATTTAGATGGTTTTTATTACCAAAGATCTTATCAAACATGATTTTAAAAATAGTTGTTGTTAAAATAGTCTTATATATAAAATCATTTAGTATAAATTAGAGTAAACTCCAAGATTTCAAATGAAGCATCTTTCTTGAATTAAATTTAATTAAATTAGGATTAAACATTCATATATATCTATATAAATTTTTGAGAAGAATATTCATACAAATAAAGTAAGTAATGAAATTTTACATTAATATAGCAATCAACTTGAATACTTTTGGCCTTCATAGGAATATGCGTCTCACAAATTAAATTTCATTCGCTATTCAGTAAATTGCTATTTGTACCATTGGTATTGCAGTTGGTACTTGCATCAAAACCGAAAAGAAATATACCAAAATCAGATTTTTGAAAGGTTTCAAAAATAAAAATTGGTTTTTACAGTTAATGAAAATAGCACACCTTTAGTTCGGTGGAAGGATAACAATTGTGTGGAGTCTTAGTCAAATTATCATTTTGATGAATTTGTAAACGTAGCTTGAAAATAAAATGATGCAAAATTATATGTCAATTACTTAAAAGCCATCTTCCAGTATTCTACATAAATGAATGTAGTTGACCTCCTAGTTGTCCAAGTTGCTTTAAATGGTCACTGGAAAAAATCAAGTAATAGGTACAAAAATATTTTTTTGTGGAAATTAATTCTGATTTCTATTGGAAAATAGTGGTTCTTAAATATAAAATTTGCAAGGAAAAATAACTGCTCTTTCAAGTATAGACATTCTTGTGGGCATTTATCACTGACTATCTAAGTGACAAAATCATTTATTGTTTAAAATTCTGAAATCAATACAAACGATTTTCCCAAACCTTTGACATGACACATTGTCAGTTAGGAATATTTCCTTCTTAAGAAGATCTATCATGTCTTTAAATATCTGCTAGTGTTTTGTATATGACAGAATATAATCCTTTTTGATTAATGACTGGTTCAATTGACCAGTGGATTCAGTCTATGCCATGTAAAAACAACTCATACCATTAGAATACAACCAGCCACCCCAATGTCTTATTAACATTTGATTTCACAACATTCTGGCTTCAGTGCTATATATGTATATGTATGTATATACATAAATAATGTCTCCTTATAATCTGACTGACATTCAGATGTCGTTGCAAAATCATTGTGTTGACGTTTGAAGGAACACGAAAGAAACATTTGAAAGGAATATTATATAAAAATTATTAAATTTTTTTGTAATAAATTTTTTTTAAAGTAGTTTTGCTTTAATTATATTGAATTGTCTCTGTGAAATAATGGATATACTACTGTTGAGAAAACGAGGTTATGTGAAATGTAAAGTTTTTGCTGGATTACAAATTTCTATATATGTCACATTATTTATTCCGCCAAATATGAATCTGTTTCTTTTTTGTTTCATAGAATTTTTGATGTTTTATACTTATATATATGATATGCAGCCATATTTATAAAATATTTGATTAGTCACAATAATTTCAACAAAGTTTTGCTGTTCAATTAATTTGCAGAATCAGCCATGTCATATTAACATTATTATTTTTCATCACAATATTTCAATGAATGACTTAAAGGAGAAAATTATTTTATATAATTCCAGAGAGAGAGAGAGAGAGAGAGAGAAGATATGATTTTAGTGTAATATGTAGAACATATACGCTTAATGTTATAAAATTTCGAGCTCTGAAATCGAGTTTTATTATATATTACTAAACTTGGCAGTCAAATAATTTATGAATGATGGAAATACACTATGATTAGTCATTGTTTATAATTAAAAAACACATCTAAGTTGTTCCTCCTGTATAAATTTTAAGCTACTTTAAGATATTTTTTAAGAATTTAACTTTTTATAAAAAGGGGGCTTTCGCTATCAAAAAAGTTCTTAAGTCTCGTTGAAGCTAGTATCAATAGGTTTATCTTTTTAAAGAAGAGCAATTGAGATTTAGAGGTTCGAAGGTCCACTTAGAAAGCTCAAGTTTAGAAGAATATTGAGATAAGGAATCCAAAGAGATTTTACACTCAAGAAGCTACGGATGATAATTTTCTCAGGAAAGAAATAACTATTACGGAATCTTTGTTGCATGATCCTTTTGTTTATGTTCATGGTGTCATTTATCAAGCTGTTACTGGAGATTCATTTATGGTGGACGTTTTTAATAAGGTTATTGTAGATGGTTGAAAGTCAGCAAAGACTTTATGAACTGACCTGTAGAACATTAACTCACGCGTTTGAACCATCTAATCTCTATATATGATGTCCATTGAAAATCTGTATTTTTCAGTCAAATTTGTTTTTAATATAGTAACTGTGCTATTAACAGTACCTAACCTGATGATACAACATCTAGGAAAAAAGATTAGATATGATCTTCTATGATTTTGTTTTTTTTAGTTTTCTTTTTGACAAATAATTTATTTATTTCCATTTTAAAAATCATTAACTAATATCAAAACAATTCATTTCTTTCCAAATTGGATCATTCATTTTCTTTGCACTGATTTTTATGGAAGTGAACGAATAGTTAACTTTATTACTTTATTTCTGCACATCAATCTTGTAAGACAAACAATTCAGTTAATGTTAAAGTCGTTTAAATTCTACCCCATAGTGAAAATGCTTAACAAGATATTCTTAATCTTCTAAAACTATTTATTTTAAGCCTTCAGTTGGGTTTGAGAAAATTGAAATAGTTTGGAAAGAAAAATCCAATTGGACCAGTTAAAGGACTTTGGATGTCACAGGACACTTCTTCTACTCACTGAAATCCAGCAATCCAGTGAGGGAGAATGTAATCACCCTCCCAATGACTGCCCATGGCAAAGTCTTGTCACGATATATTAAGATTTATTTTCAAAATTTCTTCCCTAACATTCATTTCCCTCCTAGTAGTTTATTAATTCATAATATTGCTTTCAATTAATGCTATACATGAATTGACGTGTCTTTCCTCATGATGTCTAAACAGTACCCTCCATCTGTCTGCTGGGCATGATTTCGATGTAATCTTTACGGCAACGAGTTAATTGCGGTCATGATTGTAGGCGTAACTAGGGAAACTAGTTACACTGAGTATGGCACATGAACATGGTGAGAGAAAGGCATGGTTAATTAGTGTGCTATAAAATATTCAGTGTAAAATTAACGCTGATTCCATAGTTCATTTCAGTTATATCAACATGTCTATTTACTTGAACAAAATCATAAAACTTATTCCTTCTGCTAATATGAAATTGACAACTAGTATTTTATCTTCGGTTTAATGATTCCCTTTGCAATTACTGCACTTAATTTAATATTTTTTTTTACTAATTTGGTGAGCGATCTTCAAAAATATCTTTCTACCTGTTTTTACCAAATTTAATAAGTTTTTAACTTAATATTAATATTGAAGAAGCTATTCTTTTTTGATTGAGTAGGAACCGATAGCAGTGATAGTAGCTCTAATAGATTACAGAGAATATAGCCTTCGATATATGAGAAATTATTCTGAAAGGCAAAGGTGTTCAAATACTTTGCAAGATGTCTCGACTCTTTACCGACCATTAACACAATGTTAAGATATGTTTATATAATTGTTATGAACAATTTTAAAGTACTTTTGTCAAGTAGATTTAATAATTCAGAACTGTTTTTATTTATAATGTGGCTTATATAGTTACTTAAAAATCAGAATTTGTATTTGTTATCATTTCCAATCGATGTTAAAATTACAGTTGTCATTTAAATAGGGAGAAGTTACAAAAGTTGTTTGAATCTCACTCTTAAATCATGCCAATGAATATAATTTATTCAAAGAGATTAATCGAAATAAAATATCTGCATCTGTGCTTATTTTCAATAGAAGATTATATTAAAAAATATATGTTAGAAGAAGATTTGATTCAAGAGTGTGAGGAAAAATATAAATATTATAGATTTACAGTTTACAATGGACAAAGTGTGCAAATGAAAATAAACTTATAGATGCTTCAGTTATAATTAATCAGAGATATTACTGCTAAACATTTATTCGTTAGTTTGAATAAATGTAATACCATATTTTCGCTAACAAGTTTGAATTATTTTATTCCAAATTTTCGTACAAAAGAAATTTTATAAGTAAATTGATTGCGACTGCCCGTTATTGTCAAAGCTACCTACAATTGTCAACCACTTCATTAGTTTGAAATTTGATCAAAAGACACTTGCGGGGCATTTTTATATATAAACTATAAAACCTTATGAAAGCCCATAAGACCATATGAAAATTTCATTTTTATGGGTTCTCTTAACTAAACTGTCTTTGATGGCATTAAGTAATTAAACAACTGTAGTCCTGGCTTGAAATTGCCACTTTTCTTCTCTGAACCATTGTAGACTTTTAATCAGCCAAAGAAAAATATATTTTGCTAGTACTTCTGTAAGGAAATAAACTCACAAAATGTTACATATTAATCAAAACCTCTTTTAAGAAAAACAGAAGCATTGAATAGAATATGCAACGATATTCTATAACCGAAGAAAGGTAAATAATATCCATTTTAATTGAATGCCCAAGAAATAGATAATGAAAACTTTTTAAAATGCCAACATTTTAAAGTAAGTGAAGCATTTTAAAATGTGGTTTCATATGAGTAAAATCACAGTTTTTGTTGAAAAATATTTCTGCCTTCACTGTAAGTACAATGATGTGCTTTATAGAAATATTCATTTTTAAAGACACAATGGGACATTTCTCTTCAATTTTATTTTCTTCTTTCAATAGATTAGATCGAATTTAATGTCTTTCAACAAGCTATAATCTTGGAATGCCTTCCATGTGTGGGATACAAGTCAGTTTACAGTATACATGAATGAGACAAAAGAGTTAATGATCATTCCAGAGTATAGAAACAATGCTTGGGCGCCAAAAATGGCGCGCTCTTCCTTCATTTGTTACGGTTCGAGAGCTCGGCTGGAAAGTTTATAGGCAGGGGGAAAGGTGGAGAGAGAGAGAGAGAGAGACGAGAAGCAACAGATATATATCCATCGGAGAGGGCGATGTCAAACATTCCAGCCGCTTGCTGCGAACGATAATGCAAAGCAGTTATTAAGGAAGGTAAGAGTCGATTCATTGGAGCAAACGATTTCTCATTAGGCCCGCGCAAAATAACACATTCCACTTCCCAGCCGCGTTCCACCGGCCCGCCATTGAATAATGTTTCTGGCGCTCTATTTTATTATAGGCAAGCGTCTCCTTCCTCCTCGCATAAATTGTTTATTCGGAGACGAGCTGAGCGATTATAGCAGCTGGCAGGGAATCTGAATTTTAATGAGTTCACGGCATCGTCGCTTGAGTATTAATGATTATGTTTTGGAGTCTTTTTTTTTTTCTCCACCTCTTGGTTTTCAGCCGCAGTGCGCCAAAAATGTGCGCTAATTAGTTTTGTTTCTCGTGTTTTGTGCGAAGATGTGCGCGTATTAATCGGTCTCCGGATTTTAACCTCTTCAAAATCAGCGAGCGTGAGAAAGGTTTAATTATAAAAAAATTAGCATGGGTGCGCATTTTTGTAGCGGGGGAAGGGATAAAAACGATGCGGAGAATCTTTTTATTCTTAGAAGTATATTTTTCTTTTTTTTTGGTTCTTATTTTATCTTTTTTTTTAGTGGTTTGTCTTTCGAGCGTATAAGATGCAAATGTCTTCATCCATTATGATTATGCATGGGCTTCTGGTTTTGATATGCATTGGGAAAAAAAGAAATACCACTAAAATATTTCTTTACTCTCGCAAAATCCGCATATAATTTATCTCCTAAATTGAGGTCCTAAAAATTTCTAAAAAATGCAAATTTGTACTCGTGCAGGGTATAAATTATTTATTTAATTTATTAAACAAAACATTTTTTGCAAAATTAATTGTTTCATGCTGAATAAATCTATGTAGTGTTATGTGTAATATTTTCTAAACGATAAGAGGTAGACATAAGAGTTCTGTAGTTTAAATATTTTAATTTAACAATGATGGATTGCATAAATGCATTTAGGTATACTTTTTTGTCACATTTCTATATTTTGGATCAAATTAAGATTTCGTCAGATCCTTTTATTTGGCGATAAACATTTTGGCCAAAATATTTACCATTCCGCCATGCAGAATAAAATCTCTAGTAAAATTAACTTTCTTAAACATTAATATGGGGAGTAAAATTGGCCACTTCATATGAATACTTTGACAACTTTCGCAAAATATTTGATGATGAGTAATGTTCCTATAACAGGAAATTACCCATTTTTTGGTAAATGATATTCGTTAGAAAGTTTGGAAGAATATCTTAAGTCTAAATTATCTCCAAATTAAATTCTATTTTGGAAAGAAACTATTCTGCGTGTGTGAAGATAATTATTTATATTAATATCAAACTAAGGGATTAATATGCCTATTTGATCAGTTTTTAGGTTCAAAGAACACAAAACTATAATTATTTGCAGCATCTTTTCGGCAAAGGAATAAATAAAATCAAAGAATACGGAGAAATAATTGTTTCTTTGAAAATTATATTGCGTACAAGTTTACATGAGACATGTAATAGTTTATAGATCGAGAACTTATGAATGAGATGAGCATTGAAAGTTCATATCAAAAATTTAATTAATTAATATATGTAATCTCAGCAGTATAATTTCTACAGAGAGAGAGAGAGAAAAGAGTGAGAAGGATAACTTCCTTGGCTTTTCTGCTCACCGAGGAATTTTTACAAAAATTCAAATCTTAAGGGTTTCTCATACACCTTTCCCAATAAAATTTTGAAAACCAACAAATATTGTCCCTGGAAGAGAAGGTACACCCAAAATCAGTTACTTGGCTACTGTACAATGGATTGGATAGCGTGAACTTTTGTCTCTTACGTTTTACCCCATTAACCAGCTTTGCGAAAATATATATGCCATTAAAAGATGAAATTTATCACCGTATTAATTAGTAGTTTTCATCTATTTATTTCAATAAAAATATGTTAACTGCTCTCAGTTTCCTACACATTTTTAAAAAATATATTAAAATTTTACAATATTTGACAACAAATCTTTTTCTAAAAATAGATGAAAGAAAAATACGGGAGTATCAAAAGTCTCTTGAACCTACGAACATACCTTTTATTTTGAAATGGCAAAGAATTTAAAATGGTGATATCAGACACTAAGAATAATGAAAAAATCCATAGAATATGGTGTATAAAACGAAACTTTTCATTAAACAATGTAAAACGATAAGTTCCGTAGGAAAACTAGTTTATGAAGGGAATATCACAGAAATATTAATAGAAACCATATGAATAATTATTAATAAGTGGTACCAAAAGTCAATAATGCTAGCAAAAGGACACGTTCTTCGTTGTGGGTTTAATAAAGCGTGTAGTATTAAAAAGTATTTATAAAAGTAAAATTTCAACAAATGACGAAACAATTTATTCGACTTTGTAATAATGCAATCGTGGTACCAATCAAATGTATTTTGTACCTTTATATTTAACATCTAAGAATTTATAATTGTACAAAAAATAGAATTAAATTGTTAGTAAACAACATAAGAAAAATTTTACAATGTATTTTTCACTATAATATATGATTTTGATTTATTAATATGTGCAAATTCATGCAAAACTGTTTTTCCCAATTAAAAAATTATTTACAAATTAGTTTTTAAGTTAAGAGGAAAAAAATCATTTATTGCTTAATTAAAAAAAATATTGAATAAATGAAATTTCAAAATATTTTATTGGACCGAACTTAATTTACAATTTGACATAACATTTAAAATCATATTTTATTTAGTCATACGAGTCTGAAATAAAAAGCTTATATGATTTAAAATTTTTCAAAAATATAGAAACTGAATTGTATATAAACATCGTATTAACTCTTTTTAAAAACATTTTCTGTATATTGTTTTTGAGAGAGAAAAAAAATTGTGTTGTTTGTGTACACCCACCCACCCACAGATATATATATATATATATATATATATATATATATATATACAAATTTGTTAATGCCTATACATTCAACACAGGAAAAACATGGCGATCAAATATTCAGCATGTTAAATGTACCAGAAACGTTAAAAAATATTACATCAAAGACGATACCAATGCAATTATCAGGATATTACTGATTTATAAAATCATAAGTTGATCTTTTTGTTTACAAATTTATTTTGTGAAGAGTGATATTATATTACATGCAAATATTGATTATAATAAGATTTATACAAGCAATAAAAAGCCTTTCTAAACCACAAACTATTTCAACATTAAACTTTTTCTTGAACTTTTGAATAAAAGTTTCGTTCATTTCTCATATCTGATATAAGAATTATAAATTATTATCAAAAGGAAGAGATAATACATATTTTTAGTAAAGGTACAGAATTAAGATTTATTTCTTTTACCTTAATTTTAAAGCAAGACTGTCATTTGGTTTTTTGTTTCCTTAGAATTATTAATTGAGATTTTGGTGCTGAGATTCTGAGTGCTATTATTTTAAATCTGGAAAATAAAAGTAACTAATTAGTTATTATTGAGTTTCATTACAATTCTAAGTCATATATTCAAGTCGTTGCG
>JAPDSC010018534.1:77350-89092 GCA_026290005.1 Latrodectus geometricus
AACCAGCAATTATTTTTTCTAGAATCCTTTAACTTAGTTAACTAACATAATTTAAGTGACAGACCATTCCTTTGTCCAATACTTTTCACCAAATATTTATTCCAACTTTGCTATCATTCCCAATATATATATATATATATATATATATATATATATATATATAAATTAACACGTTATCTACTAAACTTGTCACAATGACATACTATTTTTCTGTTTCATTAAATATTGTACAGAATAACCTGCTCGAAATTGGTAATTTTTCTTAGCGATGCTGAAATGAACCATGAAAGAACCCAATCATAATTTTTTCATTTGTACTATGTGAGATTACTCATAGAAAAATTTATGATAGATAAAACAAAAATTTTACAAATTTTAATTACATTTTAAAATTTACAAATTTTAAAATTAATTTACTAATAAAAAATCATACAAAGCAAAAGTCAAATGTAACAAAATGCATAATGATAAAAATTTTCTTGCAATATTTATTGGTTGTAATTAGTTACAAACTTGAATCTGACCATGACAGAATAACTCATCTCATAAATTCTTTCAAAAGAATTTTTACATTTTATTTATTTGCATTAACTAACTATAAATGTAAAAACATTTAAAAAAAAACTTTTTGCCAATGGTTTTTCATATAGGTGATTTTTTTTCCTAAATCAAGGATTTATTAAATGAAAATAATAGCGATTATTTTGTTTCATTTTACAAAAATCCTAATTTAGTACCTTGAATCGACCTTGTTGAAAAAAATATCATTGCTGGTAAATGTTATATTGGATTGATTAAATTAAAAATACAAAGTGCAAAGCTTTCTATTCAGGCACATTAAATATTTCGGCGTATCATTAGTATACAGAAACATCCTCTGGCACATTGCTAAAAATTAAATTTGACTGCAACTCCCACACTGTTCAGGTTACGCTAACTAGTGGCCACCATAAGTGTATTTCTGTTGATAGTGGCAGCAATATCAACCCCACTTGTCAAAAATGCTGTCACCAGTCAAGTTCACTGAATCATAATCTGAGAAGCATCAGACTTTCTAAGAGGGACTTACAACCCCCTTATTAATACAGATCTTTGGCAGCAGATAACCTCCTGGAGCTTATCTGAGAGGTTAGATGTGTAATATATATATATATATATATATATATATATATATATCAAAATGAATGAATCATGAACATGTAAAATTATTGAAAAGTTATACTGCAAATTTTTATTAAACATTAAATAGTCTTTTTTAAAAAATTATCTTACTATTAATTGTTAAATTCATGTAAATTATTAAAAAAATCATTGAAATAATTTTCTTTTTTTTTTACGATTGCAATCGAGAATAAAATTTATGTTATATTCTCTCATATCTACTGTTTTAAATTATTAAATGTATATTTAAGAAAATTTTATATTGTGGTCTTAATTTTGTCAAATGAAATTTTGAAAATGAAATGTTATTAAGCATATTTCATTACTATTATTTTTTTTTTTGAAAATTTTACATTTCCTAATTGTTTAGTTTTCCCTTTTTTAAAAAATATTTAGTTAAGAAAATAGAATTCATATAATTATTATTAAATGTTAAAAAAATTAGGTAATTATCACCAAATGTAGTAAATACTATAAGCAGTCAAGTAACATTAATTCTGAATAATCTTTGAATAAGTTATATTATTTTATATAACTGTATAACAATATTTTGTGTAAATTGTAAAAATTCTTTATGGTGAGAATATTTCAATCATAAACTGTGCAAAGAATATTTTGAAAAGTTCAGGAATATGTTTACTATTTCTAAAATGTGCCAGAAAACGCAAGATTTATTTGAATAAAAAATCCCATAAAAATTTGGGATTTAAACACATAGGCCTATATGGTAGAGATTCGTCTATTTTTAGTTATATGAAGTCATAACCTGGAAAAAACAATTTCCAAACTAATATGATAGTTTAAAAATTGAGTATATACTCAAATGTACAATTTAATTTGAAAAATCAAAACAAGTATAAAAGTAATAAAAAAGATTAAGAAATTATTTTTAAAAATATGATTTTTATTTAAGTTTTGATGTCAATTTTATGTTTAATCTTATTAAACTATTTTATAATTACTTTATACCTGAAAAACATATTTCATGATCAATATTTTTTTGTATTTTCTTTTTTGTACACTGAATAACTTATTACATATTATATGGAAAATAAATGTATTAACACATTATATGCTCAATATTTTAACATTATTTTTATATACCTGAACTGATTAATTATTAAATATAGGCAGTGATTATCAATTTTTATACCTAAACTGATTATTAATATTATTTTACTTTCGAAAGTATAGAAAAACATTTTTATCAGCAGATCGATTTTTAGAACAAAAACGAAACCGACAAGTACATCCCCATATTTTCCTCAAGTTCAATAAGAATTCAAGCTCCGTACAATTCCCCACACCGTTCTACGAACATTTGATCACGTCCCATGCTTCTAAAATGTCCAGCTTCCGACTATAAAACTCAACTGAGAAACAAGGCCAATTACTGCAAAAAGCTGATTTCCTCCTGCCCCCCTAACTTGGAGTCCAAATTCACCCCCCGTCCCCTTCTGCGTTTAAAAACTTCCCTATTCTTGATGGTATAAAATTTAACTCATCAACCAGAACGGAAGTCTGTAGTTCATTTTTTTCCTTCTATTCCCGCACAGAAAAGATAAAGGCCCCAGAGACTATTTCTGCAAAGAACAACAAAACTCTGAGCAGAAAATAAAAAGGGAAAGAAAAATTCTTTTTATTTTTTTCACCAGCTCGTGCTTCTTTGTATCCGGGGCGTCACGTTCCGGGTCCGGCAGCCATTACCTCGCACGGCACGGACAACATTTATTAGCGTGTGTTAGCTTAAGGTGGCAAACGTCCGTGGGGGTCAAGTGAGAAGCTGATTTGTGACGGACTCTACACCGCCAAACTGTCCATACGTGACCTCCGGCTGGAGTCGAACCTCTCTCCCCTTCTTCTCCACATCGATTGGGGAAGATGGAAGGCAGTCTGGCCAATTTGGCGAAGGATCGCTGAGAGCCGAAGAATTTCCTTTCTGTTCCCTTTGGCAATTAACAGAATCTCCCTCCTAATAATTTCCTCCCTTTAAGAATCTTCTGCTCGTTCGAAGAAAAATATTTTCGGGTCTTTTGCAGGTGAATGTATATTTTTAGCCCTACACAAGTAAACTTAAAATTAAATACCATCTAAAAATTAAATGTTACGTGTTACGTATTGATAAAATTTACAGAAATCATTCATTCCACAAGCGACAATTATTTTCATACGTGAATTCTATTTTATTTCCTATGAGTAATTGAATATTCACCTTGATTTCATTTGAGTAATTGAAAATGCATAGAAATTATGCATTTATTTAAAATTACATTTCATGGAATAATTTAATTTATATATTTTGATTTTTACAGTAACTATTTATAAAAAAATGCAAAAATAATAACTTAAATAATTACTAGGATTTTGCTTGCATAAATGTCCTAATAACGAAATAGTTATGATTTTGTTTTACTTTCAGCGGTCAGTGAGTTTAACTAAGTTTTTGGGCATTTTTTACATTTCCAGAATTCTTTTTAAGCCTTAAACCCCAGTTAAATTAGATTTTATGTTCAAAAAGAGATAACAAACAAAAAAGAATATAATTTATAAGTGTTAAAAAGAAAAATGCCAATTAATTATAAATACTAATTAAGTATATTTTCATTAGAACTAAAAATAATTGTTCTGTTTCTAACAAACTTATAACTACATGATTAAAATCACTTCACTAGTTGCGTTTATATGATTTTATTTCGATTCAATGAGATTATAGCTGGCACTAGACACATACAACATGCTTTTTTAGTTTAGACTTTGCCTTGGGAAACTAGACGGCTTTCTTCTTTGGGAATATTTTTCCTTTGAAGAAAAATCGACTTTAATTTTTTTTACTGCACACAGAAATAAACAAATATCTAAAGAATATTAATAAAAAATGCTTTTTTGAATGAAGTTTTAGCTTAAACTGGAAAAAACATGAATATTTTTAGTTTAACTTATAAATGTGTATACACAAGTATATGTTTTGATTATTAGCATCTTGAAATGATATTTTGTATCACGTAATGAGGTCTGGTGTAGCTCAGCTAAAAGCAATTTGAATGGGGCACAAAATGCTCGAAAATTCCCTTTAGTCTGGAAACTATTCAATATTGAGGTCCAGACAATTTTCATGTGTGTTAAAATGCCTTTCTGACTGGTGTCGTGTTGGAAAAAATAAAATCACATTCGTTACGATTATAAAAAAATAGTACACAATTGAAAGGAACATGAAAGCATGTTCAACTGAATTAGAAATGATTCTCATTTCAAACATTAATTGAAATAGTAGTTTTTAATAATTCTCGTTAGATTAATAGATTAATCGTATGCATTATTTGCTCTCGTTATTTAGAAAACTAATATTTGTGTATAGGCGTTAGGTCTTAAAACATTAAAAATTACTTTTTCCACATCTTCACATCACAATGAAAGGGAAACTAGCTACTAAACTGAAACACATTTGTCTATCACAAAATACATTTTTGAAAGCCATCCCATGTGTCTGGGTGAGATATTTACAGTTTTTAAATAAGATCAAAGTTTATTTATTGTGTTAACGGTGTTTTTGAAGATTGATAGTTAGGATGTTACATTAATTACCTTTTAACGTCAATGTAATAATAATTAAGTAAGAACATGTAATGTGACATGTAATAAAAGAATTTGACACTTGAAAATGACAACAAATTGATCGCTTCAAAGGAAAAGGCAAAAAATTATTATTTTTAGTGTTTATTACAGAGTGACTGAAAATCTGGAACGCTTTGCAGAACCTGAAAGCATCCGAATAAATAGAGCACCAATCAACGACTTCCAATTCCGCCTTAAAAGAGATGATTTGTATTTACTAGAGGTGGAATGCACCTTTTAACAAAGATTTAACTTTTGAATCTTTGTCTTTCCTCAAATTATGACCAAAGAAGGTACAACAATCTTAATCAAACATCAACAAGATTGATTTATTCACTTATTATGTGTTCACTGGCAAGCATTTGACCCATTTAGTGATAGTATCACATCTTTTGTTTAAACCTATTTTAGCAAACAATTTTAAAATCAAATATTGATTTTATCACTCATTGTTACAACATTTTGATAAAAAAAAAAAAGCATTCCATAGTCATTTGATCATGTTAACTCGGCTGGTATGTTATCTACAACAATCCAAAGAGTATATCTACTTTTGAACTGGGATAATAATAACAATTTTTAATTCAGAATAATGCCCGATGAACTTATTTAGATTCTACTTTACCGTTTACATTTTGTAGCCATCAGTAAATGTTCCACAACATTACTTTGTGTTTTCAGAGTTTAACTGTTTCAATTTATCTTTAAAAAAATCTGGAAAAGGTATCATTTTAAAATTATAAAATATTGTATAAAAAATGAGAGCAAAAATGTTTTAGCAAAACTAATCTGCTAAATTAAGCCCTATTAAAATCTACATATCTTAGTATTCATAATTAACCGTAACATTTTAATTTCACAAACAAACGAAATACAATATACATTTTGGGTATTCAAATAACATTCTAGATAAAATTTTATTTATTGTTTTATTATTAATTTTTTCACAATTATATAATTATTCTTTGCAATATATTTTTAATAAAAGCATCATACTAATATTTCGAATTTCTTGCAGAAATAGAAAATTTTACCATTTTTTTCAATATAGTAAATAATCATCCATTAACAAAGTATGTCAAGATTGAATATTTAAATTTTATTGTACTAAACGAATATTAAAAAGTATTTATTTTGAAACATTATCCCTATTTTAATTAATCACAAGAAAGTTTTCATATAAAATTTTTCTGGAAGAAATTATGTTGTCAAAATCGCTTTGATTGCACATTTCAAATCACTAATGGAAACAAAAGGAAATAAATTTATATCTAAACTTCCATTATTGATTCAATTATATTTAAATAATAACATTGTAAAATTAATTTTCTCTTATTTTGCAATGAGTTTGAATAAGGTAAAAATATTTTCACATATTTATTGAGATTTTTTATTAACATTTTAAGTTCGTAGACAGGAAGTTATGAATCAAATAATTATACGCCCACTAAGGAAAACTGAACAATTTTCCATATCTTTAATAATCTTACCAAATATAAGGATTGTGTCAGTAATTGATTAATGACTCGGTTAAATAATGCTTGAATAATGTATTGGATAATGTTTAAACTAAAAAAAAGCATAATGTCATGTAAACAGACTAAATATTTATAATTAAAACAATAATTGATATCGAATGCAATTGATTCAATTATTATTTTTTGTAAGAAAAATGTTTTGCAGTTTTCTTTTGCGGCAACAAATTTTGGATTTGTAGAAACAGACCCAGAATCTTTCAAAACGCGTGTTCTTTTATTTGATTTAGGTTTATATTTAAAAGTAAAATTTTCCATTCCTTTTTCAGTTTTTTCTTTTTTAAGAATTCTTACAGTTTTTTGTTGAATTATTGTCGTCCTCTTTTGCCAGCTAGGCTGGCTAGTATAGGGAGTGCTGCTCCACATTTCCAACTGAACCATAATTTGATGTGGAGTCCGACTTCCTCAGTACACACATGCTATAGGTCCCGTTTATAGGGTAGGCAGCCATTCACAGTCCATTTATACAAGGAAAGGACAAATACAGGAGAGAGAGAAAGAGAAAGTACATCCATACCTAAACACAGGACCTCCATTCCTAGATGAACACGGGACCTCTTCATCCGCAGTCAGGAACGCTGACCATTAGACAGAATGGACGACTTTGGTTAAATTTAAAAAAAAAAAATTTAAATTCTTTACTATAAAATCATGTTATGATAAATTAACTTTGTATATCTGTGATCCAATATATCATTTAATTATTCTTTTACATTTTTGTTTCTTTCTAACTTGAAAATCTTTCTATCGTTAATTCTTTTGCTGTTCATGTGATTGCTGTGGTCCCTGTTCCGTCGATTAAAATTATTTGACAAGCTATGACGACAGCAATGAAGTTTCTTTGTCGACGAATTCAATAATTCAATTATTCCTATCCATCGGCTAACTGTGTTCTTAAAATGCAATTAAGCACATTACGCTTCTTTTTTTATTTCAGTTTGCGTTTTAGTATGCGTAATATATTAATATTTGAATTTTTTATTTTGTTCTAATTTCTTGAATGAATTAAAGATATTGTGTCAACTAATAAAAGTAAAATGTCTGTGAATGTATGAAATACTTTTGCCTCAAAAAGTTAAGGTTCAACATGTTTCTTGAATCTCACCATAAAAAATGAAGCTTAAAATAAAAATTATGGTTTATATAAATGATAAAAACTTATATAAATTTATGCAAAAACGATAGCTTCTACTTTTTTTTATATCGAAACAAACAAGTGAGTGAAAGAAAAATAATCTATCATCAGGATTTCGTAATTACGCGTGTAACTTTTGTTTATTTTCAACTTTTTTTTAGCAGATTCTTTGACAAAAGTCAGCGGGGTTCCGCAGTTTCTGAGAGAAGCCATTTGGCTGATTCCTTAAAATGGTGGACGATTGGATGAATGGAAATAAGGATGTCAATGGCTGATGATGGTAAGCGCTATAACGTGTCTCGCAGTGTAGTTCACCGTCTCTGAAATCAATATGAAACTGAAATTTCTGTGTTTAGATGACATGTTCTAGGTCGTCCACGAACTACAACACCTGCAGAAGACCATTTTATAGTATTTCTGTGCCGCTACTTGTTGCAGACCACTCTATAGCATCAGGGAGAAGAATATCTGCTTATGCGGCTCGAAGGTGTCTTCATCATGCAAGTCACCAAATACCATCAACCCAACATTGTGGAAAGACGCAGTTACCACGATGGTGGAATAATGGTTAGGGCAGGGATCTCCCTCGATAGTCACCCTGACCTTCATTTGTTCGTGGGAGGAAATGTGACTAGTATCAGATATTGAGAGGAGATCCTCGATCTATCTATCCACCTATATGCTGCTGTAACTGACAATAATTTTATTCTGATGGATGGTAACGCACGACCTCATCGAGCTGTAGCTATTGAGGAACATCTTAAGGGTCTTGGTTTGGAGTAAAGGAATGGGCAACTCGATCTCCAGACCTGAATTCCATAAAACATCTGTGGGTTTATCTTGGAATACATGTTGCTACTTTAAGTCCTGAAAAGTCTCTAGAAGAGCTGGAAACAGCTTTATTTCGTGTTTGATCATTGCTTTCCATTTCGGTAATCGATAACTTAATTGATATCATGAAAAGTTAATGCCACCAATATATTCAACTTAGGGGTGGGCATATCCTTTATTATAACTCCTTTTTGTTATGTTTCTATAGCATTTTACCATATAAAACTGTTTTTTTTTATTTATTTTTTTTTAAATTTAAAGTATGGACTCTTTAGAGAGATTGCTTTTCTTCGTTGCAAATCATTTAAGAGTATCTCTTATATAAACTTTAATGTTGCAATCGATACTTAACTGTTTTGTAATACGTCTCATCCAAATCTAGAGTTTCTACATTTCTTCACTTACAAAAACTGGTTGTTCCTTAACTTTTAGAAACTAGTTTACCTCACAAATTAATCATTGTTCTCGGAAAAATTTACTAGAAATAACAGAACTTATATTTTACTGATGTTAGTAATGCTTTGAATTTGTTACCAAATATGCCAAAGAATTTGAAAATATTATTTAAGTATTCTACATTTTAACTACATAAATGTCTTCTAATAATTTAGTAGAATAATTTAAATAACATATCTACTCATAAAACAGCGTTTTATGTATCTTCGCTTTTCAATTATTCATTCTTCATAGTTTCTTAATCATTCATTCTTAAAATTTCATCACAGGATACTATCAAAATATGAATGTGAATAATCAACTAAAACTGTACTATTTTAGAGTTATAGAATGTTAATGACCGAATATTGTGCATATTATCTTCTCTTAAGTCTCTTTTGCAGTTTCTTTTGTGTCTCAGCAGTCTCTTTTGTGGAAGAAATTTGTCAATATGTCACCCTTCATCTAATATAATTGCTTAATAGAGAAATCATATAGAAATTGATTACCTAAAACTTTATTCTTGTGGATTCAGCTGTTTATAAGTGGGCGAATGGTAATGACAAAATACTATGCATAGTAGCTTCGTCGAACTATAATCTGTTACTTGCAAGCAATTCGTCAATTTGTAGCCCCTCGTGTAAGATAATTGGTTAGGAGAGTGATTATTTAGGACTTAATCGCTTAAACTTTGTTCTTATGGAGAAAGATATTTATAACTGTCCGAATGGTAATGACAAAATATTGCGAAAAGTGGTTTTACCTAGTTGTCAATCTTCTGTTTGGATGGAGCCATGCGTTGTGTTATTATAGCTTCAGGTGAATAAATCGTAGAATGAAAAGTATAGATTTTTTATTCACACTTGTTTAAGGAAGTAAAATACTAAGCAAATGCTCTTCTCTTTATAAATTACAAACTTACGAATAATCGAAACTTTAAAAAATAATGGCTGGTCCCAATCAACTTGCTACACATTTTAATATTAAATTAAATTATCATTTATGAGTTACAGGAGGAAAATCCAGAATTTAATTTTTTACATGCACTTGAATCTCACTGAAAATCAAAATGGATATTTGTTTGAATAAATTTATTTGAACCAAAATGCATATTTGTAAGAAATTTTTTTAAAATCAAGCAAGAAATTGTTTTGATTTTAAAAAATTGTTTTAATAAAATCACAGTTTTTTTTTTCCGAAAAAATTTAACATTTCAGAATTTTTCATGTTTTGTAACAAAAATTTAATACTTATTTGAGATATCGAAAGAAAAAAACAATATTATAATAAATAAGAACTAAAAAAAATATTACCTATTCAAAAAATTATCTGTACATTGGTAAATTAAACTCTTTTTGCAAATTCGCTGAGTCTTTATTTTTATGATATGTAATGCTAAAATGCTTCAAAAATTAAAAAAAAAAAGAATCGCTTCAATTAACATAAGCAAAATTATTATTGAAAAGTTTTATTTTATTTAAAAAAAAGTATTTGAATTTTTATTTAAAAATATTATAAAAACGAAATTTGCAATCACTTTAAGATTCAATATAATTCAAACGAATGAGAAATTATTATTGGTTACTGGATAACTAAAACAGGGCACATATAACAGTTAATAATATAAAATTGCTGAATAGTTTTCTTTAGAAGAAAATGAATCAAATGTAATATTATACATGGAAGGTTTTTCTTTTTTTTTTTTTTTCTTACAATCTCTTCATTTTACAAACTATTTTTGTGTTTCTTATAATTTTATGAAAACGTGAATTTAGTGTACAGAATTTCTCTTGCATAAATAAATCAATGTCTTTGATTACTTTGTATACACTGCGAGAGAAGGGCTTACCGCCATAGGAAATACATTGATTCCAAGAAACATGGCGTATATACATTTGGGTAAACTCAATGACGTAAATGTTCTGTATTGCTGAAGTAAAGAACCAATAGCGTTTTGGGGTTTGTACTAGATTGGGGAGGATACAATGGTTAATACACCTTTAGACATGATGAAAGGTAGTTAAGAATTCTTGGCGAGTACTCACGTTTTCTTGGCGACGCCTTTTCCTTTAATCTCGTAACCCTGTCGGTCACTACTAACTTCATCAGGAATCTTGAGGTTCTTATTTTCTTATTTATTTACTTTTATTTTTATCTTCGATGCAGGCCAGGGTTTCCTTCCCCTCCCCCCTTCTCGATGCAGTATTCCTCTGCGGCCCCTTTTCTCATTATGTCTTATCCGATGCGTCTTCGAATTCTTATCCTTACCTCTCTTCCCGAAATTTTTGCTCTTATTTTTATCGCTTTTACCAGGAGTTTTGAGCACTTTGAAAGCAGTAAAAATAAGTTTTGATCAGAAAAGTTTTCCTCCTCCTTCTTCTTTTCGTAATAAAGAGTTTGATTGTTTTCTTTCTTTTTTGTTTTCCTTTCCCTTTTCCTCGTTTTCCAATGACCACTTTTAGTTTAGTTATTTTTGCCATAAAAGTGCCAGGATGAATCTTCTTTTCTGAATTATTACTTCCGCTGATTCCGATCACGATTCTAAATCATTTAGAAATAAGGGTAATTAATAAAATTGTCAATAGCAACTGAGGTTAGTTACTTTTACACACGTAGCACCTTCAACAGAACATAAACGACCAGAGGCCGTCAGAAATGATAATAAATCTGCTACATCCAGTCGGATATTCTTAAATATTGTTTCAACGAAATGGCAGAGTCTGGGAATAATCAATATTTAAAATAATTCCTATTATTACTGCTTTTATACTAAAAGGCATTTATCAATAAAATTGGAAATTCAGATCAATAAAATAAAATAAATCTTAAAACTATTTAAGGTTTAAATCAACTGAAGAAAAAATTCTGCTAATTTAGTTAGCCTTCCGAGAATTTTTCTTCCAGTATCAGTATATTTCTTTATAAAACAAAAAGCATTTTGTAAATTTGTTTCGTAGATTGTATTATATAAAAAATATTTTTTGGTGGCTAACTAAATTAGCAGAATTTTTTCTTCAGTTGATTTAAACCTTA